>JAOTQX010014796.1:0-13684 GCA_026122645.1 Dryas alaskensis | reverse complement strand
TTTTTTTTTTTATGCAGGGGCAAAATGGGCAAAAATGGGTAAAAAATCAATAAGGTGGTGAACTCAGCATTTTTGGGCGCGTCGGCGGCGGGGAGAGCTGGGAGGGGTGGCCAGCCAAATTAGAGGGGTGAGTTTTTTTTTTTATGCAGGGGCAAAATGGGCAAAAATGGGTAAAAAATCAATAAGGTGGTGAACTCAGCATTTTTGGGTGGTCTGAATAGTCCCCCCCTTAAAAAAATTCTTTTGTTTTTTTTTGGCCTGGAAAAAAGTAAATATCTTATTTAAGAGGAATTGGTAATAAACGGAAATTCCTTTATTTAAAAATATTATTTAGTAATACGGTTTTTATGTGGACTAGATTGAAAGTAGAGGTACATAGATAATTTCCCGCGCTCTGACGGACCTAGGCGGGACACGTGGCCTTAGTACGTAGAGTAAAGCGCACTAAAGGTCCCCATATTGGTGACACGTAGATGCGAAACCTGCTTAGCTGTCTCCACGGCAAGCACAAATTGAATAAATGAGTGTAGCAAAGTAGCAAGTAGCGACTTCCAGAACAAGCTTTCACCCAAAAAAGCAGTGTCCAGAAGAAGCCACGCCCACTACTTGAAAAGGAAACTTTTCCCCCCTTCATTTTTATTTGGAGGCTTTGGAGCCATTGTGTTGTTGGTTGCATATACTGAAAAATGGTGATGATGATGATGATGATAGAACGAAGGGAGGAGGAGGAAGAGGGTTGTTGTACCCCGAAACGCGGCGAGTTTCGGATCCCGGAGGCGGCGCTACCGCCTCCGCCGCCGAGGAAGAAGCCTTTTCGGGGCGGAAAGAAGAAGCCGGATCCACCCAAGAACGGGTATTTCAACCCACCCGATCTTGAACAGCTCTTCGCAATGTCTCCAACTCAAACACGTACGCCATGCTTGGCCTTAGCTACATGATCAATTCCAGTGCAAGCTAGCTTTAATTTCTTGGTTTTTTTTTTTTAATATATATATGGCATGGTGTATATATTGCTGATCGTTGACTTGCTTTGTTTTGACTTTTGAGTCAAGAAAAGCAATCCATGTGACTTTAACCTCTGCGTTTTGGCTTCTTATTTTGTACACATATTACATATATGAAGCTTAATGTGAAACTTTGCACCGTTTGTTTATGTTTTTCTTTGGGTGGGAAGGCAATGTTCGATGACCTAATTTTGGGCTTTGGAATGTATTTTTAGCCCACTTATCCAAATACCATGTTGGGCACTTGGGCCCAGTACTGCTCAGTCCAGAATATGTTGGACATGTTTCAAAAGTTTTATGGGTTCCTTCTCTCTCTCCTTTATATATTAAAATAAGTAAATAAAGCCTCTATTAACTCCGTACCATTAATTTTCTTTTAATTAAAGAATGTTACATAGAAGATTCATGATTGTCATGCAAGACAAAAGGAAACGTGATTCCCTTTTGAAAATCTTCGATATTTGATCATATATATATATATTATATGATTTTGACTAAAATAGTTATTTACATCTTTTAGAGGAAAAACATCTGTAGTATTTTCTTTTGAGGGGTAAGATATCTGTAGTTTTACTCGTGTGTATCGCACATATGGGCAACTGGTGGTCATATATAAGCCCCACGTATTCAGGTGCAACGATCACTCTTTAATCTTGTTCGATAAAATGCTTCAAACAAATAGTTGTTAAATAAAGATAAAAAGTGTATGCGGTGTATTATTTTGTTTTCTTTAAGACTCTTGCTCAAAACAATGCTCTCATGAAGATAAATTTCTAAATCCGCCACTTTCACAGCATCTTCTCATTGATTAGCTCCATAGCATAATCCGAATCATCCGATTGATTCCCTGTTGTTAGGCAGACTAAATAAGCTGATTCCCATTAATTGTTTAATTAATATTTGATAGGTTCAATTTGCAAATGGTGGTCACTTCCGATGTTGGAAGTGTACGTTGGTGCCTTTACACGTAGACCACACATCGTGCTGCCGCGCTAACGATTAGCTTCAAATTATAATTTATCATGATTAATTAGTAATTTAGTATTAATAAAGATTAGTATGTCATCCCACTTGCCCTTATCATAGTTAAAGCAAGCAAGCCGCTCAGTCTCAACTGATGTGATGATTCTCTTTTCCTCGATCCAAGTTGGATTGATGCATGCCTATGTGTCAAAGCAGCACAGGATTTCTTTTAGAACGAAATAATTAATTAATTGTTTTCTACTTCTCTCAACCTAGGTTTTGCAAGATTGCATGGCATTATTTTAACTACAATTCATGGTTAGGGGAATCTACGAAATTTCGAAATCCCAAGTCTTTTATGTTTTATTAATAGGTGATTAGGTGATCACGTAAATAAACAAACTCCACCCCCTAAATTAAGTATTTAGTTTAGTAGCAATTGGTCTTTCACTTGTGGAAGGAGATCATAAGTTTAAATTTTATGAACGATAGTTATTGAACGTTTTCAGATCGATCATAAAATCATTTTATAAAGTAATTTCACGAGAATTGTTAATGTCTTATTTAATGTAATTATTTATTAGTGCTTGAGTGGGCCCTATCTTGCCCATTCCTCTCCGGCACGTGTAAAAAGCCTTAGGATCCGGCTTTCTATAAATATATAGAGTACACTTATGCTCATCTCTAAACTCAACCCTCAAATTCCTTTTGCTCATCTGCCTTTGCATATATGTATATATATATATATATCTTGTGCAAATTCTTTGCTATAGGTTTCTTGTACGTACGTTCTAATTCTCTTGTTTCTCACAGTATAATATATACATATATATATATCTCTCTCTCTCTCTATATATATATACAGCCTCTCCCTTTGTTCCTCAATCACAACAAATAATCTTTCCCAATTAAAGTGGCCGGCTATATATGTCCATTTGATTGGAGTATATAGATAGCCTTCGATCATTATATTTTGCCGATTTTTTTTTCTTTTCACTTTCCTTTGATTTCTCGGTTAAATTAACCAGGTGGATCTTGCTTCAGTTGTTCCATAATGATCCACAGGATCGGTTTGTCTCCAAATTTTCCGGTTCTTTTTCGCCTTTTTCTCTATTTTTAAGTAGTTCATCTTCTTTTTAGGGTTAGGGTTTTCTGCTTTTGATAATCTGCATTTGCATGGGGAGATGATGATCTCAAGAGCCATCAGTCAGTATTCGCGGGTGCGGCATCATCAAGATTCACATGACTTTAATAGTAAGGCCTTTATTGATCGATCATGAGTTGGTGAGTTGATTGATGAAGTACACACAATTACATTCAAATTAAACTCTTTTACTGATCAAAAGGGTTCCTTATAATTTGAAGTAAGTACTGGGAATCTTGATGATGCTGCATCAGCAAGTACATATGACTATTAAGCTGTATATTCGATCCCTGCCATCACCAACTCCAAACAAAACAGATCGATTGCCCATTTTGTGCAGCAGGTGGGAACAAGTACTATATGTGCCATATATGACTTTTGGGTTTCTTTTAGTTTCATCAGGATGTCTTTTTTTTTTTTTTTTTTAAGTATATGTATTATAATTTGCTTACTAGAAGTTGCCCAATGGACCAAAAATTTAATCAGTAGGTGTTGCTAATTATATTTATTTGCCTCTAATTAATTTGCTGTAAACTAAAATCAAATGATCAATCAGATGAGATAGGATAGGGATTTTCTATATATATTTTAATTTTTTGTTTATATATGTTGTTTAATTAAGTAGCTCTTAACTGATCGTATATATGTTTTAGTCCTACATTAATTCAGAAAGAGAGACTGGTGTCCATATTATACTTAATTGTAGCTCTTAAGTTGTTAGTACATATGTCAGTATATGACTTGTTAGAAATAAACAAGATTGAGAGTGGCTACAGATTGTCAGATATATGTAAACGAAATACAGTTATATAATTTGGTGAATAAAGTTTGATAAACGTACAATAGTATTATTCATGAAAATTATTATTGGATAGTGATTTTCTATAAAAGTCCACTAAAGCAGTCAGAGCACCTGATAGATCTGCTGCAGTCGGTGCAATCTATCCGTTCAACCTTTTACCTGATCAATTGCAGCTTTTCTGATGATCTTCAGGAACAATGGGTTTTTTTTATTACAATACCATATATAGAGCTTCAAGTGTGGATCTCATATTTAGTGGGCTCATTCTATGTAGTTTTTCAAATTGTCTATTTTTTAGGCCTTTATTTATAGATCATTATTATAAGAAATTAACTAAATCGAAAATCATTTACTTATCTAACTTCGATTAAACAAATAGACAGAACCGTAAAATAGACGGATTGAATTGTTGAAAAACTACATGGAGTGGGCCCATCTGCCTCATCCCACATTTAACACTAAATGTGAGATCTCATACCTGAAGGGGCTTGTATATATATTTAATTCTATCTTTAATTAATTTATCATTATTTTCATCTAATTAAGGCTTATCTTTTCTTGGTATCGCATTCAACTGTGGTTTAGGAATTGGAGTTCTGCAGTTTGTTTGTTTTTTTTTTTGTCTGAGCTCTGCAGTTTGTTTGATTCCTTGCTTTAAAGACCTTTACTGGTCTCTATAAGGGGAAGGGAGTTACCCAAGATTAATGTCAGGAATCTGATGTTTTATTTTTTGCATCGGAAATCAGGCTTTTTACCTCAAATCTGTCTTCCTCAACCATTCATCATATATACGCATGAATAGTTTTATATACTATGTACACATGGTTTTTTTTTTTTCGTTTTTTCAAACAGGTTGTCTATATATATATATATATATATATAAATAGTGAGAGGAATAAGAAGATGCACTCGATCACTTGTTGATGTTAGTTGCATATACATTGTTTGGTTTTCTAAGCTAATGCTGTTTCCTGAATTTGGCAGCTGGCAGGAAAATAACTTTTAATTGCTCAAGAAAACAAATTAAGTTTAAGCTTCGAACATCTCGATCAAAGAGGACTCAGACGAGCAACCAAGCTAATTTTAGCTAGCCTTCATTACGTACAACAGGTGAGAATTGAGCTACACATGGATTCGTGCTTGTTCATGTTCTTCGATCAGAGAACTTAAATAGAGAATTCAAATATAGTTTAATGATTGAGTAATTGCATGCTAAACTTGAAGGCTTTAGAACCCAATTTGGTGCATATAATTGGGTTCTACTACAACCCCTCTTCATACATAGTTTTTTCATTTTTTCGTAATCAAATTTATTTACACTGATATGGCATTTGACTTTGATGTTATGTCTTGCAGTTCAGGAAGAGTATATATTGCATAAATTATTCAGCTTTAAGTAAATATGTGACGACTTCAAAAGTTGAGATACCACTTTAAGCAAATTAGAAGTCGTGCATGGGAATAACTTTACCGCAATTACTGCCTAATTAAGTCCCAACTTGCTTTCAATTCCTTGGCCTCCGTTCCAGAAAATGAATCTCAACAAAAAAGCTTAATTCAATATTGCTGATGACATTGACGACCTTAATTTTGAATTGAATATTTTAATTTCGTTGTCCATGAATAGAAATAGGGATATATAAGGTACTAATTAATACTCAAGCTTGAACTTTAGATTATGTAGTCATACTCATTCGTCTATAATAATTTTGAGATTGATATGCTACTAGACTATACAATACATCATTAATCTGAGTGGAGTACTGCTACACTCACTAAATTTGTTTGTAAAATTATATTAAAAAAATGATGTTATAATTTTTATTAATTTTTAAGACTCATTTATTTGTAACAAGGAAGATATTACAAATTTGGTAAGTCAAGCAAATATTGATCTAAAAGTTTATGTTTGTACACTTAACCTTGTTGGGCTCTCTAAGAAAGCATATATACATGCAGTACTCAGGAATTAATTCCAAACTTTGCACTCTAAATTTATATTTGGTTTCTTCTGGTTGGGTCTCCATTAGGTAGCCAACTACTTCTAATTAAGTTCCTTGTTTATCACTTCTGTGTGGTTTACTTGTTTTTTTTGGCCAAGATTTCTGTGTGGTTTACTTGATCATTAATATTAGAGAACATTTATACGTACAGCCGGTGAAAATGGCAGTTGTACGCGATCTAGCAAAGTGGATGACATTCAACTCCAACACCCAATTTTAAAAATAAAATAAAATATAAACCTCTAAGCCAAGACCGGCCAACAAAAAAGCCATTAGGAAGGACAAAATGGAATAGGGGGAGAGGGGTTGGGGCCCTTTGGGAGGGTCCTTCCTCAGTTGGGTTTCTGTATGCAGCAGAACTTGTCAAGTACAGCGAGCACATCTTGGATGGTGTTGGTGGGTTTCCCTTTTATTGGGTCCATTTCTGGAAGTGACATCAAAGTAATGGGCCCAAGCCCTGCTGCAAAATTAACCCAATGTGCGTTTCCTCCATCAAATAGTACAAAGATATATTATAAAACGATTTAGAGTTCAGTTCATTTTATGAGTCTTTCTTAGACTAAAATATGTAGTAATTTAGTGTTTTAATCAAGTCCTTTTATTTTTCTTCTTTTATATTAGATTTTAACTCCAAAATTTTGAACGGACCTAATATAAAGCCTCTACAAAGCCCACTCTACATCTTAGGAGAGGAAATATCATTTTGATTGGGGGAAATACCTTTCAAATCGGGGAAGAACTTTATTATAAATTAAAAAAATTTTCTTATAAATTAAAATGACTTTATTATGAATTTTTAAAAAATCTTATAAATTAAAATGACTTTATTATGAATTAAAAACAAATTCTTATAAATTAAAAGATTTTATTATGAATTAAAATAATTTTCTTATAAATTTTAAAACACTCCCGATTTTCATCTAAAAACTGTTTTTCTAAAAAATCCAAACCTAATTATCCCTATATATTATCAAATTATTAATTAAACTTAGTTATTAAATAAATTTAAATATGTAGATCATATTTATAACACCTAAGTAATTTGATATGTTATATGACATATAAATGTGTAGTTCAAATTAACGATCACATCACAGAATAAGAGAGCATATATAACATGACTTAGACAAGACAACATTATTTTATATTTCTATTTTGGCTTATTTGCACAGTTGCTCCCTAATTTTTAGGTTTTTTCTCAGTTTGCCCTCTCACATTTATTTGTCTCATATAACCCCCTGAACTTTTATGTCGTTTCTCACATTGCCCAATTCTGTCAACACCACCGTTAGAAATGCTGACGTGGAAGGGTAATTTTGTCATTTCACCAGTAAAATATATTTAAAACAATATTTAAATTAACAAAATAATAAAACTTTAAATTAAAATAAAATTTTTAAAATTAAATAAAATTAAATTTTTTATAAAAAAAAGACCAAACCCTTCCTTCCCCACTGCGCATGCCGGCCATCCCACCCTTCCTACACTCTACACATTCCGGCCACCCCACCTTCTCCATCCACTGCACATGCCGACCACCTCCTCCATTCTTTTTCTCTTTCTCTCTCTCTCTTCCACACCCAGCCCTAACTCCTCCCTGCCCAGCCAAGACTCGTACCACCCAGTCCCAGACCGGCCCCGCCCTGCCCCGATCTGCCCTACGCAGCCCAGCCCCATCTCGGCCCAGCCTTACCTAACCCCTCCCTCGCCCTGCACAGCCTTACCCTGCCTCGATTCGTCGCACGCAGCCCGCCCAACCCCTCCCTCGCTCTACCCCGATCCGCCCCACACAGCCCAACCCCAGCTCGGCCCAGCTCCACCCAACCCCTCCCCCGCCCTGCACAGCCTTACCCTGCCCCTATCCGTCGCATGCAGCTAGCCCAGCCCTGCCCTCGCTCTGCCCTGATCCGCCCCACACAACCCAGCCCTAGCTCGGCCCAGCTCCTCCTCAACCAGCCCCAGCTCGGCCCAACCCCTCCCCCTCGCCCGCCTTCACCCAGCACCTCCCACTGTCCCACACCCCCTCCCCCAGCCTCACCTCAAACCCACCATCGCACAATCCAAACCAAAGATTTATTTTTTTAATTAAAATTTCAGTTTTATGTTTTTAATTAAAAAAAATGTGGTAAGGTTGCCAACATGACATATTGGGTCCCACAAATGACCACATGGCACAAACATGGCAAAGATTGATCCTCTGTGGCTAAAAAGATGAAATTGCCTTGCCACGTAGACGCCACGTCAGCATTTTTAACAGTAGTGTTGACGGAATCGGGCAATGTGGGAAACGACATAAAAGTTCAGAAGATTGTATGAGACAAATAAATGTGAGAGGACAAAATGAAAAAAAAAAAAAAAAAAAACCTAAAAATCAGAGTGCAAATATGCAAATAAGCCTTTTATTTTTGTGTATTTGATCAACAATAATATGGATACCAGTGGTTTTCTGGTTTGGGTCGGTCGATATATAGATACTTGTCTAGAGAGGCACTATTAATCGGTCACGTCATGTGTGCTTGGGCAAGTGTGTACCCATTGAAATTGTGGACAAGAGGCAAGAGCTATTTATGACTGATGCTTTTCTTGTGCAATGTATGATGTATCAACCATTCAAACCCAAGAATAATATTACCCAAAATGATAATTTCATCGGACGTCACTCTGACATTTTTGTCTCTGATCAGAGTGAGAGAGGAAGCCAAAAATATTTTTGAAGCCTACAACGTGAAACGTGGAGACCCTTTTGTAATTCTTAAATTTTAATTTGTTGGGCTTAAATTTAAAAGGAACATAGACAAAATGATAGAGGGAGGGGGTTCGAGTGGTAGTACAAGGGGTCCACGTAGGCTTTCCAAATCCAGGGTTCCACCTCAACCTGGCCACCCTTGTGTTGCTCACATGTATGCATGTGGGGACTCCCAAGTCCCAAATGCTCATATTCTCTTCTCAAATCTCAATCCCACATGATGATCAACCACAACATATATATATATATATATATATATAACTTCGTACAACACAGTATAAAAAATTTTAAAAAAACCCTAGAAAAAGTTTAAAAGGTGCACTGTATACCAACCACAACATACCATGTGACATTGGTTTTGACCCGTCCCCAAAATTTGTTTGACCAATCAAATTTTGTCATCAATTGTAGATCGAGTGGTTTAATTTTACTACTTATATATAACAATTGGGAGTTTGATGTGTATGTAATCAAACTCATACATCTAAATCAACTCAATATTTATCTAAAATCAAGACATAGAAAAAAAAAAAAAAAGCAATGGTGAATTCGGCTCATATAAGGACACATTTTTGTATTAATATCATGCTTATATACAAAACTACTTCGCTTCAAATTTTCATTTAATTATCTTTATATAAAAATTTATACAGACAATTTATGTGTGTATATTCTACTCTATTTTAATTTTCTCAACACTAATATATGATCTTGCTTAACTTTAAATCGGAAAACGACACCGTTTTAAACTTGGTATCGATTGCAGAGTTAATTAATTCACTAATACTTGTTGCACATATCTAATAAAGAGAAATGACATCATCATAAACTCATATACATTGATTCTTGTTTGAAGACAAATGTGTAAAATAATTGAGAGGACACAAACGACTATATAAGGCACCGCCTGTGTCCAAAGCACGTGCACCTGTTTATTTATCTGTCTTGAAATACTTGCTTGGGTTAATTTGTACTTTTTTTACTAATTTTATTACTTTGAATTAAGTTGCATTCAGAAACTTATGGTCAAATATTCTTCTAACAATGATTCAGATGTTCTCTTGGGCTCACATGGGGATAGGCAAAAAATTAATGAGTGTAATTGATATACTTAAAAATTATTGAATGTAATTAATTTAATGTGTAATAATATTATAATATTATTATACGGTATATTTATATTAATAAAATATAATATTAATAATATTTATTTATATTATGACACGTTAAATTAGTTATATTATATAGCAGTATATTAGTTGCACAAAATATTATTAAAAAAAATATACATATATTTTCTTAGATGAGTGGTTTCTATAGTAACCATCAAAGTTTAGAATAGTGGAATTTTGACCAGTCAAATCTTCTAGTAAACATAATTTGTTCAATCATATTTGATATTTCCCACTCATAAGATTCTCCTCTCTCTCTTTCTTCCTCTTTTCTTTTTTTTTTATATGGATTACAAATTGAGCAAAAAAGTAATGTTTTCTTATCAATATGTATTATATGTATTATGTTGTTGACTATCAATCTAAACGTACATACATATTAAAATAAAACTTTAATAATCAATAATTTTGTTTAGACTCGCAATTTAATAAGATTCGGACCATGAGTAAAAACAATAAAAACAGCAAAATAAGAAGATGAAATGCAATTAACAGTTATGAAATGACCCAATACAATTGCTAATGGGCAAAATTCTTCTGCATTGTGATGTGGTAAAAAAACAAACAGAATAATTAATAATTAAATTAATTAAGGAGAGTGTAACAATTAATTATCTTGGTGCAGGCTGTCCAACACACATATATAAGAAGCATATATAACACAAATCAATTACATCATGCACATGCAGTGTGATCAGCACCATTGGACACTGATAGAATTTTTTAAATTTTACTGGAGGCATATATATACTTCAAATTAGATAAAATATTGCAAAAGATTTTAATCTCTCTGACTGCTGATCCAAATGGGTACATGTGCATGAGAATCCCAACCTCTTACATGTACATTATATAAACCTGCATATGCTACAATTGAATTATATGTATATATAATACTATATAAATTATATAGTATAGTATAGCAATTAGTGGAAATAGTTAAGTCGTTAAGATTATCTTAGTGTACAAGTTTTAAAATTACACATAGAAAGGTATATATCTAGAATAATACTTGGGTTACCCCTTGGGGGTACCTCAAGGTCACTCCACCCCCCAAATTCGGATTTCGGCAATGTCGGCGCATAATCGGAACCATTCACTTTTTAGATCATCTATTATAGATCTTCTCTACAAAAAATTAACTCAATCAGAAATCGTTTGGTTATATACATGTTGTCAATTAAATATAAAAAACCAACGGTTTGATAAAAAAATCACTCTTTAATTGAAAATTATCTATTTTTTCTACTTAATTGATAACGGTTATATAATCAAAGGATTTTCGATTGATTTGATTTTTTGCAGAGATGATCTATAATATGTTATCTAAAAAATGAACGGTTCCGATTATGTACTGACATTGCCGAAATTCGAATTTGAGAGAGTGGGGTGACCTTGAGATACCCCCAAAGGGTGACCCAAGTATTGTTCATATATCTATGTGATGCTTGTAATGTCTTCCTTGATTTTCATAGCCGTCACAAGAAGAATCCGGCCAAGAGAAATCTGGGGAAAAAAGAAGAAGAAGAAGAATGTGAAGGATTAAAAATATTGTTTTGCAATTAACAATCAGCCACGAACATGAAGCTAGCTAGCATGGGTCAAACCAAACAGTGACAATTTAAATCCCATATATGTACTCCTTAATTACAAGATTGATTACATCATTCAGTTAAACAGTTAACCACTTGCAAGTTGCAAGTTGCAACCTTAATCTTCCCCCAATCAATTTTATGATGCCTACATTATAATTAAGAAAAAAAAAATTCAAGTTTGTAAATAATAAGTAATCAATTAACATTCAATCCAAAACTTTGAATTTTAGTCCGTAAACTCAAGCTCAACTAGCATTTGGATGAAAAAGAGGTAAAACTTGAATTTAAGTCTTATTGTTTTTATCATAGTCGCATATCGTGCGGGTATCTTTAAAATATGAAGTATGTAAATATTTGAACACCCTTTTTTTCAAGCTTATATATTTTTAAGGATAAATTTTATTGGTAATTATAATTTTTTGTGTTTTATTTTTTATTTAAAAATTGAGGAAAAAAGAGATGAGAGAGAGGAAGAAATCAGATAAAATATATGGTTTATAGAACTAAAAATTAAAAGATGAAAGGGAAAAAAATCATTTGAATTTTCAAAATCAAAGTAATCTCCACATGTAGAATAATTGGTGCAATCATATCCCTTTCACATGAAGAACAGAACTATATAACAATCGTCCAATATATGACCAGCTAATAGCTATTATCTCAATTTGCTCAGATGGTCAGAGCTTGTGTGGTGTGTATGTATGTGTGAGTGGATCTTTAACATATTACTTTATGTTGCAGCACCGTACATGTTTACAAGAATAGTCTCCAAAAATTTGAAAAAACAAAATCTCCTCAGAAATCACAAGGTGATGATGCAATCAATTGAAAAAAAATAAATAAATAAAAGACTTTGAGTCCACACAGAAACGAGCCAACCAGTCAATGACATGGAGCCATATGACAGTAATCGATCAATAAATGATCATGTGTGCACATGAAGATTATTTACTAAAATATAAAACTATTTGTACTTTTCAAAACAAAATAACCCCATTTACTGTGGCATTGCTAATTACATTTTTCACAAAAATTAACCTTAAAACCAAAACAAATCCCAAATTTTTGTGTTCCAACTGAAATCTGCGATAATATTTGATTTATTCGTATTTGGGTTCTGTTTGAATTTTTAACTAAGATGTTATCATTAACTTAAATATTAATTATAAGAAATGTGATCGGTAAGTAATAAATACGTAGAGTGAAATCACCAAACAAATAGCTCTATTGCAATCAGCATGCTTGCCTAAACCACTATATATAATAACACCAATACCCCACTACTCTACCACCGACCAATTGGGCCATAATCACACCCCTCTCTCTCTCTCCCCCACACACTCTTACTCTGTCTCTATTCAGACATACATTGACATAAAGTAAACAATTAAGCTAGCTGCTGAGAAGTTAGAAGGAGACTAGCTAGCTAGTTAGAAAAGCTAGAAGAGATCAACCTCACATATTTGATCAGCATTACATTGACCACATGGATGAGAAGTGGAAGCTACCAAATAAACTAGAAGGTTCATCATCATCATCAAGTTCTTCCTCCAAGTTTGCCTTCACAAGAAGTTCTTCAACAAGAAGCACTTGCTCCAATGCCCCTCTTCTGCTAAGAAGCTATTCCACAAAAAGCAGCAGTCATGCCTCCAATAGTAACAACAATTCCAAGTGCCCTCTTCCCAGAAGCTTGTCCCAAAAAAGCTCCTCCATAAGCCGCAAGTGCAGCAGCCTTGCCAAGGAACACAAGGCCAGGTTTTACATCATGAGGAGATGTGTGGCCATGCTTGTTTGCTGGCACAAACATGGCAGTGATTCTTGATCAAAATTCCTCTTCCTCACATATATATATCATCTTCCTGTGAAATGGGTCGGGTCGGGTTTGCATTGTTTCAAGCTCATATCAAAATTTTCTCCCATTGGATCAAAAGAGGAGATTGATGATAACACAAAGTTAATTCTGTAGTTTTTTTTTTGTTAATCGGTTGTAATTACAATTGAGATGAGCTAGAAGTTTTATTATATATACATTGTAAGATATATCAATCAAATACAAGTTCAATCAAGTCTCTCCACAATACTAAGATTTGATTTATGATGATGACTAACCCAACACCCACCATTTTATTTTATTTTTCAATTTTATTTTTATTTTTGATGTTTTTGGGATGAGAAAGATTCCATTTGGCTATTTGGGGGGGGGGGGGGGGGGTGGGGTTTGGCAACAATATAATAATACATGGAAGTAACTTATA
>JAOTQX010014785.1:0-13686 GCA_026122645.1 Dryas alaskensis | reverse complement strand
AATACATATCTCTCTGTACAAATGTATTAATAACTAAATCATTTAGCACTTATCTTCTTGATCTTTGCTTTTAATACAACGATGGTTGTTAACATTGGTTTCTGGGGACACAGGAGGAGACCAAGAGGAAGGAAGAGAAGCTAGAATTAGGAGAGTCACTGAGTCAGCCACTGAAGAAGCTTTGATCACCTGCATGGCTGCATTTGAGAGGACAAAAACTCCTCACAGGCTCTTCTAGCCTCTTTACTACTCGCCAGAGGGTCAGCAACCATTCCCTCAAAAGTGGCTCGAAATATAATCTTCCATATGGTCCAGCTCATGAAGCAGATCCATATGGTCTATGTTGTAGTATTGATTAAACCTTTTGTTATGACGTTTGGTTTGGTAGTTCGGACCTAATGGGCCTATTGGGTTTCATGGGACGTCATTGGAATGTAGGGAGTGTTAGTATATATGGGCTGTTGTAATAAGCATCCAACAAAACCTTTACATCCTTATAATGTAGTACATTATGGTATATAATGATTCAGGAATCCCCACCTATTTTCCCAATCTCTTTTCCAATCTGAATCAAATTGTGTAGATTGTAAACTGTAAACACGCACCTATTTCCCACTATGGACTTATGGAGAGAGCAAATACCATTTGTAAAATTTAGAAGAGAAATAATTAACAAGAAAAAATAACAACGGTACCCGTAATGAAAGGTTTAATAATATTCTTCCACACCTCACATTTTTTTTTTTTTTTTTTTTTGTATAGAGACTCGTACTATTTTTAAGAGTGAAACTTAGAAAATCATATAAGGGTTTGAAGATGGTGAGCTAGCTAGCACTACATAAGAAAAATGAAGATGGGGTACATATATGATTCAAACTTCAAAGTGCTGGTGCAGGGGGGGTGATTGGATCATGGAGGTTGTTTGCTCCTGGTTCTGGATAGTCGTCCATTCCCACTGTGCTTGTGCTTAATTCCCATATCCATATCCATATCCATCCTTCCCTCATTAAAACCCTCTCCCACTCCACCGCTCAAATCCACTACTGCACCCTGCATATATGCCAATTGTATGTTATGTACATGGATTTAGATCCTATGTCTTTCTAGTTTTCACTTGTTTCAATTCCAACTACATACACACCTCATCAAAATTAGTTTCAATTACCCAAAATCAAAATTATGGCAAATTAAAATAACTATATATATATATATATATATATATGGTAAATGATCCAATAGAGATAATTAAAATAAGGACATTCATGCATGTAGTTATCTATGTATGTATGTAAATGAAATATGTATAGACAAAACAGTGAATATATAATTGGGTGTTGTATGGTTTGCCATACTCGCTCTAATTAAGCTTATAATTTTCATAACAAATTAAACTTCAATAAATAATTAACATCGTTACAAAATGTAACTTTGGAAGAAGAACAAGAACCACACAAGGGAAAATTAGAGTTTAGTCCTTCTAACATTTCTTATTTAGAAAAAAAACCTTATGACTTTTTTTTTTCCCAAATAAAATCCTTATTTTTTCTAAATAAAGCCATTTGATCATTGCCTTGTCAAAGAAATATGTCATTATTTTTTTACTTTTTGAGGGTATAGGGTATGGGTTCACCTCATACTTTTTTAGGGGTATAGAATAAGGTTTGTGGATGCTGCATATTATGTTTTAACTTTAAGATTTTGGCAGAGCCCAAAATCTCAGAGTTAAAACCTAATATAAAACCGACAAACTAGGGCTTGAGAAGAAGTAAAAATGCACTGCCGAACACTTGAAAATGACCGACAAGGGATCGACACCTGGTATGTGTGAAAAAATTGAAATTAACGGACCAATATTATGTAATATGAAATTATTACAATATTATTAGACTTTAATTAGAATTTTAAAAGTCATAATCCTTCATTCAGTAAATTGTTAAATTAAAGGACCTAAATGGAAGTTTCCCATAAAACAATATATATGTATGAGAGAGAGAGAGAGAGAGAGAGAGAGAGCTGAACCAGTGATTGTTGGACCAAATGGTGGAATTGGTTCGATTACCGAACCGATTGGCCGAGACCGACAACTGAATCAATGGAGGAGGAATGGCCAGATTCGCCACCGCCACTGACAAGGTCAGTTACAACCTGTTTCAGTGTCGGTCGAGATCGGTCAGTGGAAGTCATTTTCAGAGAGAAAGAAGGAGAGAGGCAGTGAAGGTTAACCGGTGACTTTGGCAGAGGCACGAGAGGTCGGAGTTGCGTGCATGCGTGAGAGGAAGGCTCAACGATGGTATGGAAGAACAGAGTCGGCTTGGCTGCTAGAGAGTGAGCGACACAAAGAACATAGTTCTCTAGCTATCTCGATCTGGGGTGGCGACGCGGGCGTTGCCTGCACTTCAAGGTGGCGCGACCTACGTGGGAGCTTCGGCGGCTATAGGGAAGCTTGGCAGTGGGAGAGAAAGAGGGAGAGACTGAGAAAGTGGTGTCGGTCGGTTGGTCAGCATTTCGGTTTTGTTGGCAAAAAACCCACCCCTACTTGGACCCATAAGTCTTTCTAATCTACCCTAAGGCTCCTTATAAGACAACATGCAGAACCAATAATTAAACCACTAATTTAATTCACAAACAAACTTTTATAAATTAATATACTATATATATATATATATATAGAACCCTTCCGTTGAGGTATACTTCATCATTAATATAATGAGGTATGACTTATCGGACCCACTTCGCATTTTAATACAATAATCCAAATTGTCTATTTTCTAAATCTCTATACAATGATCATTTGTCCTTGCAAAAAATTAGACATATTGAAAACCGTTTAATTATTTGATTAAAGAGCCATCATTGCAAGTGTTTACGGAATCACTATGTTCGTCTATTGGTTCACTCAGAATTAGATGTCTTAATGGTTTCTGATTCACATATGCAGGATAGTTGGAAATGAATTTTTCTTTATGTTTTTTGGGATTTTTTATATTCCATTTTTGATAGAATTCCATATTTTAATGTATAGAAACATAGTCTGAGCCTAAAACTCGAGACCTAAAACTTACAATCAAATTGATCTAGAGTTAAAACTTAAAATTTAACTAAGAAACAAGTCTCAATTGACAATATATACCCTAAAGTATTATACTCTCTAAAAAATAAGATCAAAAAGCGTAAAATAAGACAAAAAAAATTTATGTCTATTCTTTAATTAAAGAACATCTGTCCGGTAGAAAGATCAGCTATATATATATATATAGAGATTTTCCGTAGAAGACATCCGCAAATTTCAAAATTTGATCGTGTAGAAAAAGCGCTGACATGGTGCCGACATGGTCGAGATGTGTTGCAGCCATTTCAGTTGTGCTGCGACTAGTTCATGTCCTGCAGCCAGTTCGTGTCAACATCATGTCGACACTATATCGTCGCTCACTTGTTGAAATTTGCGAATATCCTCTCTAGAGAAGGACTGTATATATATATATATATATTACAACAAATGATTATAAAGACCCAAGTCCATTTTTCGTGTCAACGTCATGTCGGCACTATATCGTCGCTCACTACTTTTAAAGACCTAAGTCCATTTTTTGTGTTTGAAGGAGGCCCAGTTTATACCAAACTGGTCCTCACTTCCGTCTGTCACTCCGTCTCTCACCTTCTCACTCTCTCTTTCTCCGTCTCACAGATCTAAGGGATCACACCTCTCTCACATTTGTCTCCCTCATTTTTCTTTAGTGTCAGATGGTTAGGGAGTCCTTTCCCCACACTCGCTCGCTCTCTCTGACTTAGTGAACCGATTCATGAAACATGTCGACGATAGAGAAGCTGTTGGTGCAGATCTTCGAGAGGAAGAAATGGATCATCAACCAAGCCAAGAACCAGACCCACCTCTTCACCTAACACCTCGCCTCCAAACTCCACATTGACGAAATTGCCTCTCCGACCCCAATCGTACTTTTCCACCTTCATCTCTATCAATTTCAATTTGCATTGTTAATTTTGTTGATTTTGACTACAAGTTGCTAGTGTTTTTAGCCTTAGTAGCCATGTTCTTTTTAGAAGAGAAAGAAGCGAAACAATATTGTATTATGAATTTGTGTAATTACGACCATCAAGGGTTTCTTAATGCTCTGTTTAGTTGTCCAGAAAATTTTAGGCCATTGTTCTTCAGCATCACCTTGTGTTAGTTCTAAGAATTTATAAATTGGCTTTTCTTTGTCAAAACCATTGTAATTATTTTACATTTACCACATTCAACAAGCTCTAGGATATAATTAAAAATCTAGCTTATTTGAGTTTGTTCTGGGTTGAAGACATCAATATTGAAGATCAAAAGCTCATGCACTAAGATAAAATCATTTCATGCATCATAATTCATTTGAGCCCATGAGTGTGTGCTGTAAGTTGGGCCCGTCATATGTTTAATAAACTCAGCCCATTACATGTTTTAATGGTGTTGTAAGTGGGCCTGTCACATGGTGTTGTTTCTGAAAGCCCATTTCTTAATTTAATAAACATGTGTTGTGCACATGTGATCTCCTTACTCATCTGGTATTTCACACACACACACACATGTGTACTATTCATTATCTTCTTCAGCTCACTCACTCACACACTATGTGAATATTCTTTTAGCTGAAAGATTCCCTTCCTCTCTTATCTCAATCCACATCATTATTCTCATCAACAAAGCTTTGGATTCTTTTCTTTGGACATCCTTTTTGTAGCTATCATTTGTCCTTAACTCAAACAAGTTAAGATCCTCCAAGTGTCCCGATTAGGTGAAAATGATTTTTGGACAAAACAGAGTGTGCCATCTCTCTCATTCCTGAACTCTTTCATTTTGGATTTTTCATGGTTTTGGATTGAGAGAGAGAGAGTTAAAGTTATACCAGTGAGAAAAATGTTTATCAATGAAAATTGATTCTTTAAATTGGGTTTATGATTTCTAAAATTTGATCGAGTTGTTTTTTGTGTTCATCATTATCATCAAATACTCATATAGATTTTAGATTTGGATTCTCCATCGACTTCTTCAAGTCTTGATATCTTGAGGGAGCTGATTTTTATAGAATCCACAGTTGTATTCATTGCTTATGTTCTTGTTCCGCTGCGCTGTGTTGTCATCAGTACCATGCATTGAAGAGCTTAAGGTGTGAGCTGCCAATGTCATGATAGACTGACTGCTTGGCTCAAGAAGTATTACAAGGGTAAGAAGCTGCTACTTAGATTTAGGATTTAAGTGATTGAGCTTGTTTGTGTGGTTCCCTTGTATTGAAATTCTTAGTGGATTGCCTAGTCAGCCCAAAATGACCCTCGATAATTTTTAACCCTTTACTAGTTTTTCCGGGCACCAAAATTGCGTCTCTCTTTTGTGTGTTGCTGATTTTAATCTGTGATATAAACACAAAAAACACACACTCTTAACATAAGCATGATAATATGAATACTTGAATGTTGAATTGTTTCTTGTAAAACAATCACACACCACTTTAGATATTGCTAGCAATGGGATGCCCATAGTGATGGATCCTCTGAGTGCTTAGGTTATCACTTGATCCTTGTATGTGTTTGATTTAAGTTGGATGCAAGATTGTGAGTTTGTTTCGAGAGTGAATCTGAGGTTCAGATTTATGTTTGTTTGATTAGTCTCTAAGTCAATACTTGAGCAAAAATTGGGGTCCGATAATTTAATGTGGTTTTAAAAGAGTTTCTTTGGCAGCTGGGCCATTTAATACCAAATTTCAATTTGTATTATAGCACCAGCTGATTGGTTTTAGGTAAGTTAAGATGGAAAAAGACCGAGTTGCAGGGTCCTGTAATTCCCCTCCCTTCTTTGCTGACATCAACTATGCTTCTTGGAAGGAAACGTTTGCGATATTCTTTGATGCATATGATGAATTTGAGTATGAATATCTCACAGTTGAGTGGATTCCTCCCACCAAAATTGTTGATGGAAGTGCAGTTCGTAAGCCTAGTCAGAGTAGTCAAATGCAGAAATCACAGCCTCTAGTTCCAACAAGAAAGTTAGAAATGAAATAGTAATTGCATTGTCCTTCTCACAATTTGCACACATTCAAGACTGTGTCCCAACTAGGCAAGCTTGGAATAAACTTAAAGTTGTTCATGAAGGTGATAAGTAGGTTGGGTCACTTAAATGTCAAATGGTGCACTCTAAGTTTAAAGAGATTAGAATGAAGGAAACTAAGTCTTTTTTCTGAGTTTTATGAGTAGCTAGAAGCACTGATAAATGAAGCCATGTCGTTGGGAAAATCTTATGATGAACCAACCATTGTCCAAAAAGTTCTTAGGTCCTTGCCAAAGAGGTTTCAGTCTAAAAAACATGCAATCCAAGAAGTTCAAAACTTAGATAAACTTGGGACTAAAAAATTAGTTGGAAAACTCAAGACCTTTGAAATGAAACTTGAGATGGATGAAAAAGACAGCAAAAGAACCAAATACATTGCTTTACAAAGTGAGAAAAATGTCACTAAGACCAAAACTAAGAAACTATCAAAATCGGATCATGAAATTACCTTGTTTGTTTAGAAGTTCAGGAGAATTCTTAGAAACAAAGGAAGAGAAACTAGGATGAGTTGCGGCCCTTCTAAACAATTCAAGTTCAAACCTCAGGGTGAGAAACATTTTGAGAGAAGACAAGAGGGAAAATCAGATTATAGAGAGGATAGATCATCCAAGAAAGAAATCAAGTGTTACACTTGTGGGGGTGTTGGTCATATGGCTGCTGAGTGTGCAAATGACAAGAAGAAATACTTCTCAGAAAAAAAAAAAACAAAGCCATGAAAACCATCTGGAGTGACACAGAAAGTGATCACTCTCAGTAGAGTGAGTCTTCATTAGATAATGAACAAGATAAAGTAGCATTTATTGCACTAATCAAATAGATTGATCAAGTTGATAAAGAGTCAGACTCAGATTCTGCCTTAGATGATGATTCATACACTGCATTGTGCGAAAAATATGACTTACTTTTCACTGAATCTCTCAGCATAAAGGAAGAAAAGAACAAAATAGAAAATATTGTAAAATGTCTTCAAAATGAGAACATGATTCTCAAAGAAACTAAACTTGAATTAAGTGAAAGGATCGAGTCTCTAGAGAGTAAATTAGAGTCACTAGTTGTTTTGAAAAACAATGTTGAAAGCCAAGTTAAAGTGCTCAAGGACAACAATATTAACTTTAAAATTGAAAATCAGAAACTCCAGAAAAAGGTTGATGATGCTAATGAGAACATTGTTGAGTTCACTATTGGTGCTGAAAAGATTGATAGAATGATTAGGATGAGAAAACATCATGGTGACAAAACAGGTTTAGGTTTTAGTGAAAGCAGTCCGAGTGTGTCTAACACAAAAACTACCTTTTCCAAGCCAAACTCTATTCAAGGAGACAAGAAAGGTGTTGGATTCATTGAAACGGGTCAAAATGTCTCTTACATCAAAACCAGTTTTGTCAAAGCAAGTGTCAAATCAGAAGACAAACTCATTCCTCTTAAGAAACCAAGGTTCATCCATATGTGCCATCATTGTGGTGCTAAAGGTCACATTAGGTCAAATTACAACTCACTTAGAGGAAATAGAACATCTTAAAGTAAGAAAACTATCTCACTTCAAGAACAAATAGATCACTTACTCAAAGAGGTAGTCAAAATTGCCAAGCTTGTTACCTCAACACCCAAGGAAAAATCAAGTCCAAAACAAAGCTGGGTTGAGAAAAATACCACCAAGTGTCTTATAGCCTTAAATGCATTTTCAGCTACAAAAAGAAATGTTTGGTACTTAGACAGTGGATGTTCTAAACATACGACAGGAGATAAGGAAGTTTTCACTTCACTAGCTCCTTATGATGGTGGGATTGTCACATTTGGAGGTGATGAAAAGTCCTATGTAAGTGGAAAAAGATCGGTCCATATTCCTGGTCTACCTGAGTTGTCCAATGTGAGGTTTTTTGAAGGTTTAAACTCAAATCTTCTTAGTATCAGTTAGATGTGTGATGGGTGGGAAATTGAAGTTTGCATGTCTAAAAAGGGTTGTAGGATCATTGATGCAAAAGGAAAGGAATCCTGAGGGTGTTAAGGTCTAGAGATTACTGTTATGTCCTAGATGGAAACAAAACTCCAATTGATAACACTTGCAATAGAGCAATTGATGACACTAGTTTGCTGTGGCATCAAAGACTTGGACACATTAATGTTCATGATCTATACAAGTTGTCAAAAAAATGTTGTTGTTAAAGGTCTGCCTAGGATAGAGAAACCTAAAACATTTATATGTGGTCCTTGTCAATTAGGAAAACAAACCAAAGAGATTCATAAAAGGATCAAGGACATAGGCATCTCACGGGTACTTGAGCTAGTGCACATGGATCTAATTGGTCCTGTCCGAACACTATCAATTGTGGGAAAGAAATACATCTTGGTTGTGGTAGATTATTTCTCAAGATACACATGGGTGTCATTTCTTAAGGAAAATTCAGACACGTTTCATCATTTCGTCAAAATTTGTAAACAACTGAAAAATAAGGGTTTGATGAGTCAGTTGACTTTGATTAGAATTAGGTCAGACTATGAGACTGAATTTGAAAACTCACAGTTTGATGAGTTCTATTGTCAAATGGGAATCAAACATGAATTCTCTACTCCTGTAGCTAGGCTTGAATCTGTTAGGTTGCTATGTGTTATACCTTGTCATCTTAAGTTTAAATTGCACCAAATGAATGTTAAGACAACCTTCCTAAATGGATATCTAAAGGAGGAAGTGTTTGTGGAACAGCCAAAGGGATTTGAGGATCCTCACATGTCTGATGATGTTTATAAGTTGAGGAAAGCTTTTTATAGACTGAAACAAGCTCAAAGAGCTTGGTATGAGAGACTTTCCTCTCATCTACTGTCCAGTGGGTACAAGAGATTATCGGTTAATAAGATAATGTTTGTGAAAATGTTCAAAAATGATGTGTTAATTGCTCAAATTTATGTAGATGACATTGTGTTTGGTTCCATCTCAGATTTTCAGGTGAAAAAATTCATTGAGGTAATAAGAAGTGAATTTCACATGAGTCTAATTGGTGAGATTAATTTCTTCCTAGGTTTGCCAGTTAGACAAGAGGATAGTGGTATATTTATCTCTTAATCTAAGTATGCTAAGAATTTAGTCAAAAAATTTGGTCTTGAATCATCAAAGGCTGCTTCTACCCTTATGAGTAAAAGCACCAAACTTCATAGGCATCCAAATGACAAGAAAGTGGACCAAACATTGTATAGAAGCATGATATGAAGCCTCATTTACCTCACTGCTAGTGGACCTGATATATCTTTTGATGTGGGAGTGTGTGCTAGGTTTCAAAATGATCAATCCAAAGAAATCATATTTGTTTGAAACTAAAAGAATAATCAAGTATGTTAGTGAGACAAGTGATTATGGATTGTGGTACACTCAGGACACTAACACAAGATTAGTATGATTTAGTGATTCTGACTAGGCAGGTTCTAGTGATAATCTAAAAAACACTTTCGGAGGTACTTTCTATGTTGGGAACAATTTGGTGTAATGGCATAGTGAGAAACAAAACTTTTTTTTTTTTTGTCGACTACTGAAGCTTAATATATAGCTGCTAGAAGTTGTTGCACTCTGCTTCGTTGGATGAAATAAATGCTTGCTGACTATGAGATTGTTGAGGAGACCTTTCTCATACATTGGGATAACATGAGTATTATTGACATCTCAAAGAACCCTGTCCAACATACCCAAACTAAACACATAGATATAAGGCATCATTTCATTAGAGATCTTGTGGAGAGTGGTGTTCTTACCTTGAAGTTTGTTCCTTCTGAGAAGCAATTAGCAGATATTTTTACCAAAGCTTTGGAAAATTCTAAACATGTTGGTCTTCGGAAGTCAATTGGTATTTGTGTCAATGACTGATTCATTCTTCAATTACATGTGCTCAATGTCATTTTCTTTCCTTTCTAGCATTGTAGGTCCATGTTGCATTTTGCATAATAAAATGGCAGGTGTTTTAACACTACACTCTCACTCTACTTGATATCAAAAAGGGGGTCTTTGCACATAAATTTTAATATGTTAGTGAGCATAACCTTTTTTCTTGTCAAATATAAGCCTTGAAGTCTTTTTCTCCTTGAAATTTTGACAAAGTTTAAGTTAAAATTGTTAAACATCTTTCAAGGATAATCTGATTGAGCTTGAGATTTGGTCTCTTAGGATAATTGCTCATTTGTGACATCTCTTAAACTCAGATTTTCTTTTTTGACAAAAAGTGGCCAATGTAGTCACGATCAAATTGTTATGAGATAATAAAAAAAAAATTTCAGAAGTGTGGCCAAAGAAGTCATAACTCTAGGGAGTGATAAGGTGTCTTTATGAAGTTCTAGGGTAAAAAGTCACAAAATTCGACCAAATCATAGCACTAAACAGGGAGTGTGCTCAAACAAAAAATATGTTTTCAAAGAGCTTTTTGTCTTGGGTTGAAAATCTAGTTTTTAAGTATTTCTCAAAAATTGGAAATTAACTTGAGTGATTAGATTCTGGTCTCATTAATTTGGTTGATGAAGCTTGTTTAACATTTTTTACTTTCATTAACATTGTTTTCTCTTAGGAAGAGATTTGATTGTTTATTTTGACCTCCCTATCTCCCAAATATGCTCATAGTATGCAAAATCTTGCAATTTACTCTTTTTCATATAAGTTGGAGCGTGATAAATCTGTTTTAAATCCTCTCCAGTGTATATTTCATGCATTCAATCACATTTGGTTATGTTCATTGTCAAGTTAAAATCCTTAATTTCAATAAGTCCTTGAAGCACAAGTGATTGGAGGTGAATCTTCTGAGTCCTATGTTCTACATATATGTTCATTGTTTCTCAAAAAGTTCTTTTTTATAAATTGTGGTGCTTTTTTTAAATTCTCTCCAAAAGATCACATTATGTGTCTTATTTGGTTGAGTAAGAGTCAATTGAGAGTTAGTGTGTCTATCTAAGCCACATGTCAAATTTTGCATTGTTTGACTGCCAATATCTAGTCATACAGAGTCGTTTTGGTTGACTAACTGAATGGTAATTTTTCTTGAGGGGAGGTACCCATTTAGGGGGAATAACCACTTAGGGGGAGTTTCAGATTAGAGAGTCCTTTCTTTAAACCTTTGTTCTATTTATTTTGTCTAGTTTGGCAAGTTTTCTTTGTTATTTTTTATTTGTATTAACTGTGGTTTAGAACTCTTCTACTCCTTTCTTTTTGACTTGGTCGCATCTTTTGGTTGACTCCTTCGTATTAATAGACATTTTTGGCAAGCTTATGTGCATGAGTCTTTCATTTCCTTCTGTGCTTATAGCTCATTTTCTTCTATCATTACTTGCATTAACCTTCTTTTGCAGCTTCATTTCCTTTGTCTTTCCATGAGAAAAAGGAGAAGATCAATTTGGATCATTTTATCCAATTTGAGATTGCATGTATGTCACTGATATATGCTACATATGCTTTGATATCTTGTTTTGTGTTAGCAGTATCCCTTGCAGGTTATTTGATCTCACCTTGGAACATAGTTTAAGTTTGGATATGTGTTGAGAGAATTGTGAGCAAATTTGGTTGTTTTGTCAATGAAAGCTAAATGGGGAGATTGTTAGTTCTATGAATTTATAAATTGGTTTTTCCTTGCCAAAACCATTGTAATTATTTTACATTTGCCACATTTAACAAGCTTTAGGATATAATTAAGAATCTAGCTTATTAGAGTTTGTTTTGGGTTGAAATCATCAAGATTGAAGATCAAAAGCTCATGCACTAAGGTAAAATGCATTTCATGCATCATAATTTATTTGAGCCCATAAGTGTGTGTTGTAAGTTGGGCACGTCATATGTTTAATAAACTCAGCTCATTACATGTTTTAATGGTGTTGTAAGTGGGCCCATCACATGATGTTGTTTCTGAAAGCTCATTTCTTGATTTAATAAATATGTGTCGTGCACATGTGATCTCCTTCCTCAACTAGTATTTCACACACACACACACATACACACATGTGCACTATTCATTATCTTCTTTAGCTCACTCACGCACACACTATGTGAATATTCTTTTAGTTGAAAGATTCCCTTCCTTTCTTATCTCAATCCACATCATCATTCTCATCAACAAAGCTTTGGATTCTTTTCTTTGGACATCCTTTTTATAGCTATCATTTGTCCTTAACTCAAACGATTTAGGATCCTCCAAATGTCCCGATTAAGTGGGAATGATTTTTGGACAAAACAGAGTGTGACATCTCTCTCATTCCTGAATTCTTTCATTTTGGATTTTTCATGGTTTTGGATTGAGAGAGAGAGTTAAAGTTATACCATTGAGAAAAATGTTTATCAATGAAAATTGATTCTTTAAACTGGGTTTATGATTTCTAAAATCCGAGTTGTTTTTTGTGTTCATCATTATTATCAAATACTCATATAGATTTTAGATTTGGATTCTCCGTTGACTTCTTCAAGTCTTGATATCTTGATGGAGCTGATTTTTATAGAATCCACAGTTGCATTCATTGCTTATATTCTTGTTCCGCTGCGCCTGTGTTGCCGTCAGTGCAGTGCATTGAAGAGCTCAAGGTGTGAGCTGTCAATGTCATGATATATTGACTGCTTGGCTCAAGAAGTTTGCATAAGGGTAAGAAGATGCCACTTAGATTTAGGATTTAAGTGATTGAGCTTGTTTGTGTGGTTCTCTTATATTGAAACTCTTGAATAGTGGATTGTCTGGCAGCCCAAAAAGAACCCCTGTTTTTTTAACTCTTTCGTGATTTTCTGAACACCAAAATTGTGTCTCTCTTTTGTGTTGCTAATTTTAATTTTTTCTACAAACACAAAGAACACACACTCTTCACATGAGCATGATAATATGAATATTTGAATGTTGAATTGTTTCTTGTAAAACAATCACACACGCTTTAGATATTGCTAGCACTGAGATGCCTACAATGATGAATCCTCTAAGTGCTTAAGTTATCACTTGATCCTTGTATATGTTTGATTTAAGTTGGATGCAAGATCTGTGAGTTTGTTTCGATAGTCAATATGAGGTTTACATTTATGTTTATTTGATTAGTCTTTGAGTCAACACTTAAGCAAAAATTGGGGTTCGATAACTCAGTGTGATTTTAACTGAGTTTATTAGGCAGATGTGCCACCTAATACCAAATTGCACCGTGAAACTCATCCTCCATGTCCACCGCATCACCATTATCTGAGAGGTATGATTTTGATTATATCTTCACTATTTTGAACCCTAGGTCATAAAAAAGCACAGGAACATAAACACATGTACACACAAAGAAATACAATTGTTTACATATGAATATTTATTTAGGAAAAAAATTAAAAAGTCTGAAGTCCAATATGGATTTTGAGATTTCAGATATAAGCTGATTTCTCTGTATTTTTATGTGGTTGCAAAGGATAATTGATTTATGAATTGGACACTACTTGGGTCACCCCTTGGGGGTACTCCAAGGTCACCCCTCGCCCCCAAAATAATAATTTCGGTAATGACAGCGCATGATCGGAACCGTTCACTTTTTAGATCACCTATTATAGACCATCTCTGCAAAAAATCAACTCAATCGGAAATCGTTTGATTATATAACTGTTGTTGATTAAATAGAAAAAATCAACG
>JAOTQX010014675.1:2814-13740 GCA_026122645.1 Dryas alaskensis | reverse complement strand
GAGAGAGAGAGAGAGAGAGAGAGAGAGAGAGAGAGAGAGAGAGAGAGAGTTGGGTAAGTGGAAAGGGAGGGTCCGGCGAGTTGTGGTGGGGGTGGGGTCGGGAGAGGCTGGGTTGGAGGGTTGGCAGGAGAGAGGGAAGAGAGATAGAGTGGGAGGTGGAGAGGGTTAAAATGGAAAAAAGGAAGATAAATTCATTTTTTCAATTTAGATTTTAAATGGGGTATGTTTTTTAATGAATTTGTAGATGATAGATATAGTTGAAATACCCCCTATAGTTGAGTGTCTAAATTGAACTTTAGCCTATTTTCATAAATATTGGTCTGAAGGCCTTAATTTCTCTATAAGAGATTATTCTCTCTCTACATCATGTTTCCGGTTTTTAAGGTAATTATATGAGGGAGACCGGGATAGCAAAACCGAAAGGGAGTGAGAGAGCGAGAGATAGAGAGATAGAGAGAGAGCGCGAGAGAGAAAGAATGATCAAAGCATCTTCTTTGCAACGTTTTCTTGGAGTAGAAGGAGGAAAGACTTGAGCTAGCTACAAAGAGGTGAATTTTTTTAAAGTAATAATTAGTCCTATTACTCTTAATTTATTATTGTATTTTTGTATTATAATGATTTATTTTTCCCCTAATTCGAAAGGGTTGTGTATTTGTTAGTTTTAGTGAATTGTGAGTGGGATTTCTTAAGTAGTGCATTGTTTTTGCATTTTTTAAAAGTTATTTTTAAACACATTTCAAATTTTTTTTTTTTCTAAAATAAATGATTAGGTTTTTGTTTTTTGGGTATAGAACTGGACAAGTTTTTGTGTTGGTCCTTCTAGGTATGGATGATTCGAGGATTTTTGTTGTGTTTCAAACAATTAATATTAGTGCATGCATGTTGTAAAGGGTGGAGGATAAGATATATATAGGAGACGGATGGCTCTCCAGGTTTTGGCTTCTATGATGTTTGTGACTATTTGCAAACACCCAATATATAGATCAATATATGCCCTCATTTTTGTATTGTGAATTGGTATTTAAATTCGTGAATTGAGTATGGGGTTGGTATAATTGCATAATATGTTTGTAGTACATGTTGGTTGATTATGCATATAGTAATGATTCTGCTGTTTTCTCTATTCAAGCAATAGAATAAGATTAGTCAGTGAACCTCCGTGCTTTTTATATATGATTTTGAATCAGCTTCTCTGTTTTTAAATCTCAAGAGTAATTATTCTTGGTTTCTTATTCTCTCTTTTATCTCTACAATCGCGGTACCTCCAATGTGATGGTTTCAACATTTCAAGACTTGTCGGAGAAATATACTGATATCATACTTTGAACCTTGATTGTAACTAAGAAAATGATGATTGATTTGTGATTTCATCTCTGTTCTACCCTTATCTGAACCTGGAACTCGGAGTGTGAAAGGCATGTTGGAAATTGAAAGAAAAACTAACTCAAAGCACAAAGAATAGTTTTGGAATTGGAATTCAGCTTACTCAACTTGATTATTCAAAAGAAACGATTACAACTTAAAAAGGACAAGCGTAAACAAGCTGACCAGTGAAATAAGAACCAACTAATTACACGACCAACACTTCTGCACTATTCGAGTACTCCTACAGAAATGTGATACCCTTACCCATGTCAACAGACTTCGTAAAGAATAGGTCAATCAAGATTTATTCACAACAATAAAACAAACACTCAAGTAATTACCGAAATAACTCCAGCAGCCCAGCTCTCGTTCATTAGTTGCAGCATCATTCCTTGAACATACTCCAAGTAGACTTCGAAGCTTCATAAACACAGCAGGCTTGAGGGGTCTAGTCAGAATATCTACAATCTGATTCTCACTTCTATAGAACACTAAATCAATAACACCATATATCCTTGCATAAATCACGCAAGAAATGGTACTTCACATCAATATGCTTGCTCCTCTCATGTAGAACTGGATTTTTTGAAAGCTTTATTGCAGAAACATTATCACAATAAATTAAGGTTGGACTTTGTTGCTTGTAAAGAGTAGCATCCACCTTTTTTCATGCCCCATTCTTTGTGAGCTTCAACCCAAGTTCAGTTGGGGTGGAAACTGAATTGCAATTATTCATTTTAAACCTGTCCAAATTTTTTAGAACATATTTTTTCTGTGAAATAAAGACACCAGTAGATGATTGCACTACTTCGATGCCAAGGAAATAATGCATCAACCCCAAATTTGTCATATCAAATTCATCCATCATAGATTTCTTAAAATCATCAAACATGATTATATCATTACTGGTATAAATAAGGTCATCAACATATAAGCACACAACAAGCATCTTCCCATCATCTCCATGTTTAGTATAGAGTGTGTGCTCATATGGACATTTAAGGAAACCTTCCTTAGAAAAGTAAGCATCTATACAACTGTACCAAGCTCTCGGTGCTTGTTTGAATCCGTATAATTCTTTCTTTAATCTGTATACCTGATTCTCATGACTTTGCTTCATATATCCAGGAGGTTGGTAAATGTACACCTCTTCTTTCAATTCGCCATGCAAAAATGCCGACTTCACATCCAACTAATAGATAGGCCATGAATTCTGGGAAGCCATGGATAACACCAATCGAACTGTGTCAAGCCTCGCAACTGGAGCAAATACCTCTGTGTAATCAACACCAAATTCTTGCTTGTACCCCTTTCCAACGAGCCGGGCTTTATACTTGTCAACTTCTCCATCTTTCTTCAGGTTTGTTTTTGTAGTACCCTAGATTTTTATAAAAAAATTATATTTAATTAGCTTAAATTAATTACAATTATAGTTATGTTTATATTATATTATTTTCAGAATTTAATTATATTCACATTTTAATTATGTTTACATATATATATAGTTTGAAAAATAAGTAAACTAATTATGTTTATATATGTCTAAAAACAAAAACGCAATTATGAACTAATTTAAATAATTTAAGACAAGGATCAAGAACAATAAGTAAACTAATGAAGATATAAGACAATCAATTGGAGAAAACTAGGGATTTGGAATCAACCACAAACAATCCAGTTTAGGTTTTAATATATTCAACAGTTTCTTTGATTTTTTAGATGATAATTCTTGTATCTCAGTTCCTCTCAGACACTTAGACCATAGTTTTCCTTAAGTGCATGATTCTTTCCTTCTAGGCAAAGGTCGTATATCCTAGCATGCAATTTATCCTTCTCAGGCACAAATTTAACACGTAGTACTTATTACGCTCTAGAAAACAAGAAAATCAAGCAAATCATTATTCTTTCTCAAGCAACAATGTAATTTACCACACTCAACCACAAGAAGCTAATTCAAATTATATTGCCTCTCAACCTTAAATTCGACTTCAAATTTACTACATACAAAGCCCTAAGGTGCGCAGTCAAAGAACTTAACAAATAGCAACAATTAAAACAATGATTAAGCATTAATTAGCTAAAAGAAACTAGAAATCCGTCAAATAATATTAAAACCATAAACCATCATGCTAGGGCATCATCCTAGCCCTAGAAAAAGAGTTTAGCTACTCATATTCAAAGAAAACATAATGAAAAGTCTAAAAAACATGGAATACTTATGATGAGTTGTCATTGATAATTTGACATCCAAAATCCCAATAAAATAGGATCAGACCTTAGAAAATAAACATGCATCCTTCTAGATACTTTCCAAATGCACGTGACAACAATTGGGCTCTAAGAAAGAACTCTAAAAGGAGTTACTCTGCATTTTCGCACAAAACTTTCTGCCTGAACTGTCTTCACTCAAAGAGCCATAACTCTTCATAGAAAAATGCAAATCACAAACCGTAAAATTTCCCGAAAAGCTAACATCCATATCTTTCCAACGGTATAAGGCTTGTCATTTCGTTTTCTCCGAGGAAGTGCAGTTTATTCCGGCAAGTTTACTAATCTGCATAGGAATTTCTACTCCGAAAGTATCCTTTTTGCTTTGTTTTTCTCTTCATTGGTCTTCAAACCTATAAAAACACAAAACTAAATTCACTTAAAAACATAACAAAAATCCAAGATTAAGAGTATAAAAATATATGAAATAATGGTAAGATCAAAAACCCCTAAACTTGAACCTTGTTGTCCTCAAGCAAGCAAAACAAAAACAAAGTTAAAAGACTCTAAGCACACACAAGTTAGTTAGGCTTTCCAAAGAAATTCCTCAAAGTGGTATAGCACAAAGAGACAAACAAACATTGTAAGGGTTCTAGACAGGATTCGAGAGTTAACCATGCACACCTTACAAAAACATTCTTAAAGTGCGTGTGTGATTAGCCAATAATCAATATAATACTAGCAACTCGGATATGTATTTACAAATAAGTAAAATATGAGTGATCTCTAAATATTGAAATGTGATGAACCCCGTAGGCTTGCTCTTCACGTTATCTCTCCACTAATGTAAACCAATGCAACATGGAAGATCAAATGTCTTTTACAAAGGTTGTAACGTTAGGCTAGGGGATTGGTTAAACAAATGAAGGATAAGGAAACAACAAAAACTAGAGTACTAAATAAGCACAAGATGATACACAATAGATTTTGAATTTTGAAACAAGCAAGGGATTTGAGTAGATTTCAACATACTTCACAAATTTCAGCACCTTCTATGTGCATTAGTTGGCCAAATTTTACAGCTCTTTACCCTAGATCTCCAAGATTTTCACCTTATAACACCCTAGGGCCGTGACTTATTTGGTCACACACTACATTGTCTTTTTTTTTTTTTTTTTTTCGAACCCCCAAACTTATTTCTTTTAATCATACAGGGTTTAACTTCCACTTACTTTCTTTTGCTTCTTATAACCTTGCATTCTTTAGATATCTCTTAAAGGATTTTTTTTTCAACTCACTAGTTCTCTAGAAAGGGTAAGGATATGTGTTTAAGGTTCATTAGGCCAGATAGGGATGATGGGGTTTAACAAAGAAATAGGCTCACTTTAGAAGGCTCAAAGGGTTAACTAAAGGTATGATTACACAAAGGGTTGGCTAGAAAATAGCTTAAACGGTCTAAAGATGGCCTAATATCTCCCTAATGTTGCATCGTTTAGGATTTCGCCTCAAAAGACATTAAAGCAAGTTCCTAGCTAGTGCTCATTTGAGATCTTAATGACTACTTAATCCACAAATAATTCTCTAAGTAAGCAAAGCATTTGCATTAACATTGGCTATGTGCTTGAAAAAGTTTAAAGAATGGTCATAGTTAACCAAAGAATACAACAAATTAAGAACACAAACAACGCTTATCGATTTCTAAGAACCATATAAATCAAGTCATTGTCATCGAATTTGGAAAGGACTAACTAAACCAAGACTCAAAAACAAAAAATCTTTTTGGATTTTATGACATTTTTCAATTTTTATAAGTTTTTTTTTTTTTTTCTGACATTAAGAGACTCAAGACAAAAGAAAAACACAAGGTTTCAAAACTATCCCTATCTAAAGACTCTCCCCCAAAACTTAAATAAAACATTGTCCTCAATGTTTAAAAGATTGAAAATAATTAACATGCAATGAATCAGACAAGTAAGGGAAAGACAAGCAGACAAAGTAAAGAAGAGAAATATAAATATGTAAAGAGATCAAGAGATTAAGTTTAGAGCTCCCTAGGTATTAGAAGTCATGGTATTCTGAAACTGTTGCAGATGCCAAGATCAGGCTACTATCTCCATATACATCCAAACTTGAGTTGCCTAGCTCCCAAGAAGCGCTGAATTTAGAGTCGTCAGCTCGACTTAGCAACACTCACATATTCCTTGGATTAACTTCCGTTTGGCTAGGAAATTGTCCCTGTCCTCTTGCCAAACTACTCACAGTAGTAGCTATTTGGCTCAATTGAACCTTAAGCTTCGAGTCATTCTTCTCTAAAACTGATTGGCTTTGTTTAAGCAATGCTACCTCTTGTTTATAGCTTGAGGTCTCCTTCAAGAGCTGACTTAACATCTCCTTGATAGAAGGGTCTTCTTGTTGCACTGGAGGAGCTTGATAAGGTTGTTGATACTGCCCTGAAAAATTAGACAGTCCCAAGGTATTCTGTGAGTTACTCCAAGACAAGTTAGGATGTTGTTTCCATCCCGGATTATGTGTTCGAATAAGGATCGTTCCGCGGACTTCCATTGAATGCATTAACCTCTTGTACATCTTCTAATGTAGGATTCGAAGGACAATTTGCGATGACATGAGCGATGCTAGCACACAAAGTACATGGTTGTGCCGTGACCTTGGTCACTAATGGTGCAAGACGCTTTGTTAGAGCTGCAACATGTGCTTCCAATTGTATCCTAGAATTAACTTCATACATGCCTCCTTTCCTTGCCACTAGTGAAGCTGTAACTTGAGAGTCTGTCGTAGGAAGGTCCCAATGCTCTGAGTTCTCACAAATAGTTTCAAAAATATTAATTGCCTCATTTGCAGTGTTATCCAAAAATATCGATTGCCTCATTTTTCGTATCATGATCTATATTTGGTGAATTTTCAAAGTGTGTCTAGGGACCAAATTGATGTTCGGTGGCAAAGATGAGGGATGACATTGAGTGAAAATGCACTTTAGGGACCAAATTGATCGATGTACGTTTTGGTGAAAGTTGAGGGACTATTTGTGATAAAAAAAAAAAAAAAAACTATGAGATAATGGTCAGATCATGTTGTACAGCAGTCTAGAAACAGTGTTTCTCAATGCCTTAAAGAAAACAGAAGGGAAGCAATCTGCAAGTGCAACTGAATGTTTTTGTTTTCATTGAAAATATTACTAATTGTGTTAAATTTATCTGGTATGATATCCATAATTTTCTATATGATTTTATGGAATAGGAGACGACTCTGGATGAGCATTCGATGTGGCAGGGGGGGATTGATAATGCAATTGATGCTCTTCAATTGGCCTCAAACGTACATACTGAATGTTTTTGTTTACATTGGAAATATTATCAATCGTGCGCCAAATTTGTTTGGTACAATATCTGTAATTTGCTATATGTTTCGAACAGGAGATGACTGTGGATGAGCAGTTGACAGTGGTGATGATAGATAATAAGGTTGTTGCTCATCAATCGACTAAGAAAAAGGTGAAAGTCATGCGTGTATATGAAATCTTTTTATTTGCTGATGCCCATGAATCAGAAGAACCAAATTGTGTATGTCTTAATATATATTTTTACTTTTTTTCAGTCTTAATTTGAGTTCTAGTTTCTGATAGTAAAATTGGGTTTGCAGGTGATGGCCAAAAAGAAACAACGCAAACGGAAACCAAAGTTCTGATAAAAGAAAATCTTTCTAAAGGAAACACTTCCTTTTACCCGTTTCCTTCTTTGCTGCTCATCTTTTGAGGGTCATGTTGAGTAGGAAATGAACGTCTTGCCTTTGAATTTATTCATTTTACCCAAGTATGGGTACGACACATGAAACCACTAGTTGACTTGTAACTATACTTTGATGAGACTGCATCTTTGCCATTGTGAAGGGTTCCAATGTTTCATATGTTATGTGAATTGTTTATGAGTTATGGCTTAGAAGAGGTGAACCAAAACACTAGTAACTTATAAGTATATTTATTGTGTTTAAACTGTACGTTGTTGGCAAAAGCTCTGTTTTTGTCCTAATTCTTGCATCCGTGGTAGAATTTGATGGATAAGGGTAGTTACTTCAAGTAAATATTTTATTAGTTGATGGTTTGGTACTTGATAGAATTTGCTTGAGCTGAGACTTCTGGCAAAGAACTCTCGGTGGCTACATTTTAGAATGGGTTATGACATTTCGGTATTTTGGGAAGTGGCTTTGCCAGTTAATTTACTGTATATGTTAACAACAAACTCACACGTACATACTGTTAACAAATGTGTTGTGCGACCATTGCATGAATCAATATTCCATCATGACATGTCTAACTGAAACCCTGGATTTCGAGAACTAATAACCAGTTTCCAGAAAATTAATACAAGCAGCCAATTATTCCTGGAATTTTGAGACCAAGCTCCGATTGCTTGCAATTTAACACATGAAAGTATCTATTGAGAGTCAAATCAATCAGTTTAACACATGAAAGTATCTATTAAGAGTCAAATAAAGTGTACATCCTAGGCACATATTATTTAGACCAAGCTCTGATTGATAACTAAACCCTTTCTACCAAGCCTCCTAGGTAGCAGGCTGGTGCAAATTGAATGTGGATGGCAGTTGAGTGGAGAAATGCACATAACTAGCCACGAATGCTTTTGTGGTTCCCTGATCCACAATCAAAGCTTCTTACCATGCACATCACTTTTTCAATCCGGAAGAAGAACTTTCCCTGTACAAATAAAATAAAACATACTATAGTTAAATAACTAATTCGTAATAACTAAGAACAAATTAACCAATTAAAAAGTAAATTATATATACCTTGTGGCTTTTTTTGTTGGCTTAAAAAAAAATCCGCTCATGCTTAAGAAACCCGGATAGAGTGTCCGGATCTCTTTGTCGATATTTTCAAATTCTTCATACTTTGGACCATGGGTATACACATGTCGCAAGAATCGAAGGAGATCAAATGGCACTTCACCATTATAGTCATATGCTTTTTTTTTTGGTAGACTTCTTTTAGTACCCGACCCATTGGTTTTGTATTCCACTCTTTATACTCAATAAAAGGACCTTGATCAACTTCTATATCGAGTGCTTTGTGGAATTCATGTTGGTCCATCAGCTTTTTATTTACAAAAGCTTGATATATGTTGAAAAAATATTCCACGTTTTCTTCAGCACTCATCAAGAAAGGATGTGTGATGAGTTTCTCCATCACTGCTGAATACCACTGAATACCGGTTGGCACTTTTTGCTTGAGAAAAACAAAGAGTATTTGATAAATTAATAAATGTGATAATGCATATATTTTTATATAAGATTTCAAGAACACAAAAGAACTTACGTAGGGGGGTTAGCCAAGTATTCAAAAAATAAATTTGAATCGATTAAAGAGAATTGAAATCTATTTTCCAGCATATTCAGCATATGCTTCAAGCTTCTTAAATCGTGAATCTTCCACTGCTCAACATTTACCAAGTCTTTTTGGGCTTTGCTGACATTGATGATTTTTATTGTCTCTCCATGTATGACATAGTTTGATTCATCTGCCAAACCCGAGTGAATATATCCTTGATCATGAATATATTTGATAGCTTCAAAAAGTTTCATGCACAAATAATGTAGTTAGTTAAAATAAAATTTATATTATTTTGAAAGATTAATTACTACGTACACACAACAATATAGGTAATTATAATGAAATTTATATCAAAAAAAGAAATACATACTGAATCGCAGATCTCCACCAAGTGTGCAATACATCATCTTCACAACTCATTGGCATCGCAGTGAAATACATACTGAATCGCAGAAATCGGTAATGTCACCGATTTATCGATGATTTTGCTGAGTAGTCACTGAAATTTGGTGGTTTTGATACAACTTTCCCATCTGCTCTCCTTCAATTTTGTCTGCATCTCTCACTCTCTGCTCTCACTCTCTCGCTATATAGCTCTATGTTCTCATATGTGCAGTCACACTGCGTGCTGTATCTTTAACTTTGAAGAAGAGTGGCTGTGTGTGGGTGGGCTTTTGTGTGCTTCAGAACTTGGGAATTGAAAAGTAGTGGGTGGGTAGGTTAATTAATGAGTTTACTTTAATTTGTGGGTGTGGGCGTGTGGTGGGCTACTAGTTGGGCACTTAGGCTTTTAATTTATTGTTGATTTTTTTCAAAATGCTAATAGCTTAACTAATAATTAATAACAAGAGAATAATTAATATGTTAGTGGTACATGTAACTTTTAATTAAATAATTAATATGGTTGTTTAATTTAGTGTAATATGTTAACCGAGGCTTATTATATTTTTTTGCATATTATATACTCATTATAGAAGTAATAGTTTATGCAATTTACTTGTTTAATATATGAATTGATGATTGATTCTATACTTCTTAGAGTTTCATTAAAAAATTATGTGTTTTTGCTTACTTGCATCGATATTTTTTTGATATTGATATATTCATTAATATATTTGTAAATTTGAAGACTGATATTTAAAATATTTTCGATATTTTCAACCTTGCTTATTATCGCTATTTAAGCCTCCCGCATCTCCGGTCATTCTCAAAAAATTTTCCCAAATTTAAAGAAAAGGGCAATTGATTGTGTTGAGGGATGGATGATGATGTGAATGTAGTCTAGGGAAGGTGTACGTGTACAATGGGGATATTTATTAGACATTTATTGTGGACAACGATAGTGCCATACCAACCAAGTACAAATAAAATTTGCAGTGCAATCATCTTGTCGATACAAGGTAGAGGAAGATGACAAGTCAAGAAATAATAAATTTAGTATGTCTCGTACTTAATATTAGGTCAGCTCAAGTTGTGTACGTCGCTATTTGCTATTTATTAGCTCCTTTCCTCTCCACGTAAATCATCCCAATACCTTCCAATTTTGTTGGGCCAACTACACACCATTGCGAGTATCAGAGTATGTCTCGTCTGAAATGCCATACCTTTCCCGTTATGTACTTATACTTGCAACCATTCATTTTTTCTTGTTAAAAAATATTGAATAGAGGGGAGACAATATTATTTTCTAAATTTTGAAAAAGAAATATTTTTAGCTTAGGAGATCCATCGCATAGTCAATAACTCGATCAAGAAAAATTAAAACCTCTGGACTTTATATAAATGAGTTTCAATGAATGAGATATAATGAAAACAGATACACAAAGATAGCTTCTATTGGATATTCTCTAAATTGTAATTCAATAATTAAAATCTTGTATTTTTTAAGTTTTCATTTGAGAATCATTCCAATCCTTTTCCAATTTTTAAATGTGTATGAATATAATTTATAGGTATGGAAAGGAAATCTTCGCAATGAAGCTTTATGGGGC
>JAOTQX010014618.1:0-13758 GCA_026122645.1 Dryas alaskensis | reverse complement strand
GAAGGAAAAGGGATTTTCATTTCAAAGGTAAGTAGAGATTTAAAGAGTATTTTAAAATTGCTGTGTAAGTGCACGTAGTGATCGGACGAGCCTGCCTGTGTAAAGTACACGAGATTGTGGCCAGGATATGAGCATGCTCGTGCGGAGTGACCTCTTCGTACGAGATTGTGGCCAGGATATGAGCCTGCTCGTGCGGAGTGACCTCTTCGTATGAGATTGTGGCCAGGATTTGAGCCTGCCCGTGCGTGGGATTATGGCCAGGACGTTGTTTGTAGTTACGGGTTTGAGTACGGCGAAACTTCATTCCCCTTTTCAAGGATTTTCTATTTCATAAGTTTAAAAAGAGGAAATTTCTTTTTATGTTTTATATTGATTCTTAAGTATATGGTGCTACAGAATACTTTTACACAGAAAGTTTCAAAGAACGATTTCTTACTTGTTTAACCCTTCTATCTTGTGATTTAATAGTTCCTTTGATGTTCGAGAATATATTTTGAAAATAATTTTAATACTGGGGGATTTCAAAGAGCAGTGTGAGTGAAATTAGATAGTTTGATTGGTTGTTTTGCTTGTGTGTATACATTTGTTTGCTAGGATTTGGTTTGGCTAGGACTTGGTAAAGTCTAGGTTTGAATTTTTGAGAATGGAAATGAGGATGATTATGCATTGAGATTATGGGTTAGGATGTGAATGGTTGATGTTGAGGTTAATAGTTGATGTTTAGGCATTTGAATTGCCGAATTGATTTATTATTGGTGGATTTTATGTGAATTGAGGAATTATGACTATCTTGATGCTTGGATGATTGGTGATGAAATCATTATGTGATTGAGGAATTACAGACTTATGAGGATTAATTATTTATGCCTTGGAATTATTGGTTATTATTTGAGGATTATTTTTTAAGTCATTTCACTCATACGAGCTTTCGAGCTTACCGGGTGTTCGTATGACTAATCATCTGGGTATAACGACAAGTCACATAAGGCTTAGCATCATGTCGTTTGGGCCTAGGCCCAAAGGATAAGCCCCTCCTAGGCTCATGAGCTCCTAGGCACCGACTTCGTAGGCCCAAAGACTAAGCCCTTTCTAGGCTCCTGGACTCCTAGCCCCTGACTTCCTAGGCTCCGGCCCCCTAGGCTCCGTCCTCCTAGGCCCTGATCTCCTAAGTTCCGGCCTCTCTAGGCTCCGGCCTCCTAGGTCCTGACCTCCTAGGTTCCGGCCTCCCAAACTCTAGCCTCCTAAGCCCCGACCCGTGTCAACTCATTCGGATCCACGAAACAGGTGACATGTGGCGCTTCTACAGTGCGAGTCGTTACAAGAGACACGTGTCATCACTGGATTGGTTGACACTCTTCCAAAAGTACTATAAAGAGGTACTTTCTTGTCACAAAAGGGGACATTCAATCAATATTAGACTATTCACTGACTCTGCTCACAGATTCTCTAAACACTGACTTGAGCGTCAGAGGAGGTTCGGCCGGTACCACACCGGTGCCCTTCCCGCTCACTTTTGTGTACTTGCGCAGGGTGCTTTGGATATTATTCTTTTTCCACTATTCATTAGTCGAACCCAATTACCTGTTCCTACCCCACTTAAACGTGTCATCCACTCAGTGGTGGGTCAACGGGTCTACGTGGTTTGACTCAACGTTGACTGCTTTACCATTTTTTAGCATCAACAGTTTGGCGCTGTCTGTGGAAAAGTTACAACTTTTCCCCATTTGATTCTCTACCCTCAGTTGAAGTGCAAAAAATCTTCCTACCTTTCGACCCGCGCGATGTCTGACGGAGATCCTATTCTCTACCAAGTCGACAACACCCCACTGGGTGACAAACGAGGCAAGAAGTTTGCCGAACCTGATCAGGAGGCATACATCCAGCGGTTGGAAGCTCAACTCCAACGAACCCAGGAACAGCTCGACCTCCAAAAGGACACAACACAGCTGTACGAGCGACTTCTCCACGACAGGGAAGAACATACTACTCTCCGGAGTGGTGAGGGGACAAACCCTCGGAGGGATCGAAATGTTCCGCGTCAACTGGACGCAGGGCAAGCTAGCCGCCCACCCCCGGTCGGCTTGGCCCGATTTGGCGAGCATCCTACCCGCTCTGAAGAGTTCCATATTTATGGGGACTGCTGTCATCTGCTCGACGACAACTGTTCTAGACGAGAAGAGTAGCGGGCAACCCGGGGTGAATCCAACCCACGTCCCCAAGACTTTGAGGAGGAGGAGGCTATTCGTCCCAAGCGACGACGGGGAGAAGAGCAGGCTTTCTTGACTGGACGCCGTGCAGGAGATGATACTTTCACAGGCGAGCAAATCGCTGACTCCGATAACAGCGGATCTCTTCCACCAGACCAGCTCCAACAACTCCTCATGGACATCAGTGAGCGCCTGAGGAGAGTGGAGGGGGGAAGTCGCGGTGGACACCCATCTTTGGAAACAAGGGAGCTATCTGGACCTTTCACAGCTCGCATCCTGTCCATTCCCCCGGTTGGCGACGTCCGACCTCCCAAAATAACTCCGTACACAGGGAAGGAAGACCCATATGACCACCTCATGAGTTTCCGGTCAGCTCTGGAGTCCAAAGGTGTCGATGACATTACAAAGTGTCGAATCTTCCCTTCTACCCTCTCTGGCAGTGCAAGGGATTGGTGCTATCAACTTCCTCTCGGCTCGGTTGATTGTTTCAACGAGCTCCGAGAGCTCTTCCTAGGCCAGTATATCATCCCGACCAATAGGATTTACACCACGGATGACCTGACGCGGGTCCGCCAGGGCAACAGGGAATATATCACCCGATTTCAGCTAGAGCGATCTCGGTGTCGCGACTGTGATGAGAAGGTAGCCTTCGCTGCTTTCAAGGGTGGTCTCCTAGAGGGGGACTTCTTGTTTGAAATCAACCGCCGCAATCTGCACACCTACAAAGAACTCATGCAAGAGGCCATTGCCTATGCTACTGCTAAATTCAAAACATATGGGAAGAAGCCGCCTATCATAGACCGTCCAAGTACCGACCAGGCCATCATAGTGCCACCCCAGCCTGAGCCCTACTCGGGTAACCAGTATGGGGGGTCCGGGAGAAAGTTCAAGAAATTCACCAAGAAACAATTTGGTGATGGTAGAGGTGGAGAACAACGAAGGGAGGAAACTTATCAGACATCCTATGCCTCAAGGTTCAAAGTCTATACAATCCTTACTGTTACTTATACATAATTGTATCCCCAGATCAAGGACATACTTCTTAAGCTTCCACCCTGCCCACCACAAACACGGTACCGGGCTAACAAGAACTTTTTTTGCCTTTACCATGACAACCATGGCCATGACATCAAGGTATGCAGAGCCTTTAAAGAGGCAATAGAAACTTTGGTACAGGCAAGAAAGTTGGATGGTTTTGTAGACAAGAAGGCCATTGAGAAGGCCAAGACCGAAGGACAACGACGAGGGCGAGTAAATACCATCTGTGGTGGCCTGACCCTCGCTGGCAACTCCAACAGGGCTAGGAAGGAATACGCCCGAAGTGCTCAGCAATGCTCCGGCATTATGGCTGTAGACTTCCACCGTGGCAAAAAGACTCCTAAGCTCGGGTGGTCGCCCATTTCCTTTGCTGAGGAAGAAGAACGTGATTTAATTTTTTCACACGATGACCCTTTGGTCATTGAGACCACCATAGCTAATTTCGACGTGGCTCGGATCCTTGTCGATTGCGGTAGCTCTGTCAACATCCTCTTGGTGGGATCTACCTCCCACTCACCCTCGGGAGGTATCCTTTGTCCGCTACCACAACCACTCAGTTTTTGGTGGTCGACTGCCCCACAGCTTACAACGTCATCCTGGGACGACCGGCCCTTAACCAACTGAAGGTTATGATCGCCACTCACTTGTTTTTGATCAAGTTCCCGACCCCATGCGGAACAGGGGTAGTCAAAGGCAATCAGGTATCAGCCAGGTCATGCTATACGACTTCTGTCAAGAAGAAAAAAGAGGCCAAGCCCTCTATGGCTGTTTCTGTCTTCCCTACCTGCCCTACCCCAGATCCTCCTGAAGATCCCCGCGATGCGTTTTTCAGAGCTACTGCCCAACCAGATGACAATTGTGTGGAAGAAGTTCTCATCTCACCTACCTACCCGGACCACAAGGTTCGGGTCGGAACCCAACTAAGTGTTGGTCTTCGAGAAGAACTCATCCACTTCCTTCGTGCCAATGCCGAAGTCTTTGCATGGTCCTATGATGACATGCCCGGGATCTCTCCGGAGGTAATCTCTCATCGCTTGAGTCTTAATCCACAGCACCGCCCCGTCCGACAAAAGCGTAGGTAGTACAAGCCCGAAATCTATGCTGCTATGAAGGACGAAGTCGACAAGTTACAGAGAATTGGTTTCATCTGCGAGGTTTCCTACTCGGATTGCCTCGCCAATGTTGTGATGGTCAAGAAGTCGAATGGTAAGTGGCGGATGTGCGTGGACTTCACCGACCTCAACAAGGCCTGCCCCAAGGACAGCTTTCCTCTTCCACGAATTGACAAACTGGTTGATGCCACAACAGGCCATGCACTCCTTAGTTTCCCTAACAGCCACTAGCTCAGTCCTAATTCGACTTGAGGATAGGGTCGAGCACCCGGTGTACTATACCAGCAAGGCCCTGCAAGATGCTGAGACCAGATATCTAGAGATAGAAAAATTAGCTCTTGCCTTGGTCACATCAGCCCGGCGCCTCCGCCTATACTTTCAGGCTCACCTTATTGTGGTTCTCACCAATCAACCGCTCAGGCAAGTCTTGCAGCGACCTGAGGTCTCCGGCCGGCTTATCAAATGGTCTATTGAGCTGAGCGAATTTGACATTTCCTACCGCCCACGGCCTGCGGTAAAGGGACAAGCCATTGCAGACTTCATTTCAGAGTCTACATTCCTACCCGAGGCTGAGCCCTCCTCCGCCATTGTGTCGACCACTGACCCACCAACTTCTTCCACTCCAGAAATCAGGCCGGATCGCCCAATCTGGTCTTTATATGTTGATGGATCATCCAACCAGCAGGGAAGTGGAGCCAGACTTGTTTTGATTGTCCCTGACCAGACCACCATCGAGTATGCTCATCGATTCGGCTTCTAGGCATCCAACAATGAGGCTGAATATGAGGCCTTCCTTGTCAGCTTATCTTTGGCACTACATATGGACGTTGAGCAACTCAGAATCTACAGCAATTCTCAACTTGTGGTGAACCAGGTCACACAGGAATACCAGACAAAGGTGAACGCATGGTAGCGTACTTCGCCAAAGTCCAAAGCCTACTCAGTCAGTTCTCAGCATACCAACTCATACAAATTCCTTGGGCAGATAATGAGAGGGCGGACGCCCTAGCTCGCCTTGCCTCGGCTGTTGACCAAACCTCCTAGAGGTCTGTCCCAGTCGAGTTCTTACCTCAGCGCAGCACTGATGTTATGGAAGTCTACCAGTCTGAGCAACAAGCTAGTTGGATGGACCCTCTCCTCACATTTCTTAAGCATGGGAACCCACCTGCAGACAAGACCGAGGCTCGGTGCCTTTGCCATAGAGCCTCCCAGTATACCATTATCAACAACAAGTTATACAAGCGGGTTTCTCCATGCCATACTTACGATGCCTTACCCCCGAGCAAGGCGACTGGATCCTCCGGGAGATCCATGAAGAGGTATGCGGCAATCATGCAGGGGCCCAATCCTTAGCCCACAAGGCCATTCGCCAAGGCTACTATTGGCCGACCCTCCGCGCTGATGCAAAGAAGCTCACCCAGAAATGCATAAAGTGCCAAAAATTTGCAACTTTTCCGCACCAACCACCCGAGCCCCTAACTACCATGAACAGTCCTTGGCCCTTTGCCCAATGGGGCATCGACTTAATCGGACCAATGACAGAGGGGAAGGGAAAAGTCAAAATGGCAGTAGTCGCAGTGGACTACTTCACTAAGTGGGTAGAAGCCGAGCCCTTGGCAAAGGCAACCACCCAGACCATCAAGAGCTTTGTAAGAAAGAACATAATTTGCTGCTTTGGTCTCCTCTACGCCATTATCACTGACAATGGCAAATAGTTTGACAACAAAGAATTCAAATCATTTTGCTCCGATTTCAACATCAAGGTTTTCTTTGCCTCTCCTGGTCATCCTTAGGCCAACAGACAGGTTGAGGCTGTCAACAAGACCATTAAACATACCTTGAAGACCAAGCTTGATGCAAAAAAGGGAAAGTGGCCTGACCTCCTACCCGAAGTCTTATGGTCCTACCGGACGACTTGTCGATCCTCGACCGGGGAAACACCCTATTCCTTGGCCTTTGCTTCTGAAGCCGTCATCTCAATTGAGGTCGGACTTGCCTCCTACCGCCTCGACACATTTTAGCCTGAGCAAAATGCTGACCAGCTAGCCCTAAGTCTCGACCTTGCTGAGGAACTTCGCGCCAGGCTGAGCTACACAAGTATGCCTACCAGTAACGGGTCACTCGGTACTACAATTCTAAAGTTAAGCCTCGCCACTTCCGAGTGGGGGACTGGGTCCTGTGCAGCACTACCTTGGCCAAAACGGGTGCTCTGAAACCTAACTGGGAAGGACCATATGAAATCATTGAGGTTGTCCGTCCGGGCACATACAGGCTCCGCGCCACAACCGGCAAGGAACTCGGCCACCCTTGGCATGCCGAGCACCTCCGCTACTTTTACAAGTAGATACATGTTGTACCCCCCAGGGACTTTCTTCAAGTTCATCTATTTTATATCACTTTAATAAATGAATGTCCTACCACAGACACATTTTTTCTTCATTTTCATTCAAAGTGTTAATTGTTTGTATGGACCCCCGGGCCATCAAACATCCGACCCTACCCATATCAGCACCATGTATTCAAGGGAAGCTAAGTACCATGCATTCAAGGGCGGTTATGGAAAATGCATTCAAGGGAAACTAAGTACCATGCATTCACGAGAAAATAAATATCATGCATTCAAGGGAAACTAAATACCATGCATTCAAGAAAAATTCCACAATACCATGTATTAAAAGGAAGGGCATCCTATCCTATAACGGGTTGGACACCCTCCAAATCATCCAAATATCATCAAGTACAAACTTAATAATCAAAAAAGTTTGCAATTTGGTACGGGCAACATCCGACCCGACCATATAACTCAAACAAAAATAGGGCGATGGTCCGCCCACCCCTGCTCCCGGGCCATGTTTGCTTCAAACATTATTTGGGATCCTCTCCCATGTCATGCTCCCCACTTATGGATGCTCCATCCTCGGGCTCTACATCCTGGGTACCTCCCTCCGGGACGTTGGCATGCCCATCATTACTGCCAACCACTAGCAGACCACGCACGCGGTCCCAGTCAAAATCAGGGCACATCTCCTCGAGCTCTAATTTGCAATCGCCAAAGCCCATTGCATAGCCGCTGTTATACTCGTTGTCCAATTCCTGCCTGGCTTGGCTCAGCTCCTGCCCGCACTGCTCCAACTCTTGCCTAGCCTGGTTCGCCTCCTTCCTGGCCTGCAGTAGCTCGGCCTGCAACGCATTGTTCTGGCCGACTAGAGTACTGACCTTCTCCTCGGCTAAGAGCGCTCTGTCCTTCCACACCACGAAGCTCGACATCTTGTCCTTCATCTTCTCCACCGTGGCAAGGACACTAACATGTGTCTGATAAGTAAAAAACAGTGTCTGCCAGGTCGAATGTCACGAAAGTGTTATCACATGCTATAAATTTTAACTTTGGACATCTTATCATGATATACCACCCTCCCTTACCTGGGACTTCTCGGAAAAGGCCCGCTGCAGAACAGATAGAGGCTCAGCACCATCGCCGATCACCCGGTCATCCCTCCCCTTCTTCAGAGACCCTCCAAAGTCTGTGACCGCTTGCTGTACCAGACGATCCTCCTCTGGGACCGGATCAGGCACATTAGCTGCCCTCTTGCCCTCTCTCCCGTGCTCGGCCGCATCTACTCTAGTCTTCCTTTTCTTCCCAGGAGAAGTAACCTTCGGAGCAAGGACGTTGGTAGACCCACTATGCCTCATACCCCCAAGCACCGGCGCACCTCTACTTGTATTCCCTTGGGACAAGCCACCCCCAGCCAACAGCGCCCCCATCATTAGCCTCCTCTGGGCAGGCGGGGCAGGACCGACCGGTCTACTTGTTTTCTTCATATTGGCCATCTTCACTGAGACAGGAGGTATGCGGCGCTCAACTTTCGGGCGGGTCGACTAAGCACCCTCCGCACCTCTTCCACACTATCTTCCGACAATGGAAGCCTCTCCCACTCACCCCCTGTAAAAACAAACAACCAAAGATTACTATTAGTACAAGCACAACATCAACTAATAATCCAAGTGTACACAGACCAATGCATCGGTTCAACCAGACAACCTATTATGTGGAAATTCTTCGGCACTCTATTCATGGTCCTCCTCTCACTCCGGCCGAATTCCCAGGCTCCACTGGTGAAAAACCATTTTTTCTTCCAGTCCTTGTGAGAGTCTGGGTGGCCCACCTGTATTTGGTGAGTCGTACCATCAGTGAACTGCCCGTTTGGCAATTGCGAGCAGTACACCCACCCTCGCAAATTGGGACTTGACTTAATTTCAAACAAGTGTGTGAATTGAGCCATACTCGGGGCACCATACCCCTCATCTCGGAACAATACATACAACCCAATTAATGTTCTCCAACTATTGGGTGTTAGTTGAGCTGGCGCAATTCCTAACTTCCTTAACATATATTGGAAATAGGGATGGAGAGGAAGTCTAAACCCATGGTGAAAACTTTTGGCAAAACACAATATATGCCCCTCCGGCGGGTCACTCAAGACATCACCCTCTCCTGGGAGGCTCAGATGGATGTAATCGGGAATTTGGAACTCCACCCTCAATTTTCAAGCTCCTCCTCTTTCATCCTGTTCTCACACAGCCCATCCACGGACTAGTACGTCCTAGGCACCCTGTGTCTACCCACATCACCACCACTAGTGGACGTTTCTCTATCATCACTGTCCTCACTACCAGTGTCCTTTCCTTCACTTTCCTTCACCATGGACAGGCTTTCTTGGACGGTTTTGAGCACTTTGCCCACCCCCATGTTTCCACACCCCATCCGGGGTCGGGGCACACTTGGTCTCGTCGGTGTCCCATCACTTGTAGACGCCTGGTCGGACTCTCAATCATCCATAGAATTGTCCTCCTTTAACGAATCGTCTGAGGAAACCATGGAATGTCCGACCCCAACACACCTGCCCATCCAAGACAAACCAAAAAATCAAGATGGGAGGTGCTCGGAATACCAAGACAATACCATGGATATATCAGATCACTACTGGTTTCCCACCACTCATATATGCTCTTCCACCCCCAATTTCACAACATTCACCCTATCACTTTCTCATGTTCAGCCACCAATTATGCACATACCAATATTCACAAAATCAATTCAAAAGGAAGAGCAATCACAACCCAAGCCTTACCCGTATTCCGCGGTTCAACAGCTAACACGGGTTTCGACCCACTTATCTTAGCCCCTCTGTACCTGGCCAACAACACCACAACATACAATAAATTACACAAGTCCAAAAATGAAGACATATCGCCTACCCAGTGCTCAGCAAAGTTCATACCTGCCCTTACTCACAATTTTCACAAATTCACAATCAGAATTCCAAGGTCGGCATTGGGTTGGACGACTACCATTTCTCACAATTCTACATTTCCCAAGGCAAAATCAACAAATCAAATGGCTAGGAAGAATTTCACAGTGCCTACCTCAAGTGCTCGAAACAAGCTCCAACTTTCCGACCTGCTCAAACCGAGCTGCTGCCCGCGCACCACAGCTCCGGCCCGAGCCCGACGCGCAGCCCCCGCGCCCTCCGCGCAGCACCACACAGCCTAAGCCGCTGCCAACAGCTCCGGCCCGAGCTGAGCAGCCCCCCCTGCGCAACTTCCGAGCAGCCACCCCCTGCGCAAGAGCAGCCTTCCGAGCAGCGCCTCCGACCAGATCCACAGACACCAGCTCCGGCCCGAGCCACTCACCCCAGCTCCGGCCCGAGCCTGAAACTCCCGCTTCAATCCGAGCTTCTGCGCTGCACACCTCCACCCCGAGCCCAGCCTACCCAACCCGAGCAGTCGCACAGCCTCCCCGACTCGACTCCTCCAAATCGAGCCTCTCTTTCTGACCACAGCCCCGGATCCGACCCGAGCCCAATCCCTCCGCCCTGCGCACAGCCAACACCTTCGGGCTGGACTTTCTCCTTCGTCCAGAGCAGATCCGAGCTTCCTCTGACCCGAGCTAACTCGATCCGGCCCCTCTGTCTCTGCGCTTTCGACCCGCGCACAACCCCGAGCCCGAGTTCTACTGCTTTTGCACCGCACCAATGCCACCTCCGAGCTGACCCGACGCCTCCGACCTCCGGTCACCCCTTCAACTCCAACCCGAGCAGCCCTCGCCCCTCACAACAATTTAAAAAAAAAAAAAACAACAACAAAACAAAGCTCTCTCTCTCTCTCCTAAAATAATCACAAAAAAAAATGGGAGATGTGGGTGTGCAATCTTTATATTTGGGCTCTACCATTTAATTCCAGATTCTCATTTACAAAAGGCAACATCCCACCATTCAATTGGACGGGATTCACTGGGATTTCGTGAAGCGTCTAAGGCTCGGAATACAGAATGATCACAATTCAAAAAAGAAAAAAAAAAGAAAAAAGGTTATGATCTTTCATATGTAACCCCCCAAGCTTTCTTACAGTACAGCTTTTTCTTGCTAAGGAATTTGGGGGACTTCTGGACAGTATCTTAAGCAGGAACAAGTATGTGGTCACTTGTTGTTCTACTCGGACTTCTTTGTGTACAAAGTTCTCAACCAAGAAGTATCTTTTGCTTAGAAACTTGGGGGACTTCTGTTCGTATGACTAATCATCTGGGCATAACGACAAGTCACATAAGGCTTAGCATCATGTCGTTTGGGCCAAAGCCCAAAGGATAAGCCCCTCCTAGGCTCTTGGGCTCCTAGGCACCGACTTCGTAGGCCCAAAGACTAAGCCTTTCTTGGGCTCCTAGCCCCTGACCTCCTAGGTTTCGGCCCCCTAGGTTTCGGCCTCCTAGGCCCTGATCTCCTAAGTTCCGGCCTCTCTAGGCTCCGGCCTCCTAGGTCTTGACCTCCTAGGTTCCAGCCTCCCAAACTCCAGCCTCCTAAGCCTTGACCCGTGTCAACTCATTCGGATCCACGAAGCAGGTGACACGTGGCGCTTCTACAGTGTGAGTCATTACAAGAGACACGTGTCATCACCGGATTGGTTGACACTCTTCCAAAAGTACTATAAAAGAGGTACGTTCTTGTCACAAAAGGGGACATTCAATCAATAATATACTATTCACTGACTCTGCTCACAGATTCTCTGGACACTGACTTGAGCATCGGAGGAGGTTCGGCCGGTACCACACCGGTGCCCTTCCCGCTCACTTTTGTGTACTTGCGCAAGGTGCTTTGGATATTATTATTTCTCCACTATTCATCAGTCGAACCCAGCTACCCGTTCCTACCCCACTTCGACGTGTCATCCACTCAGTGGTGGGTCAACGGGTTCACGTGGTTTGACTCGACGTTGACTGCTTTACCATTTTTTAGCATCAACACCGGGTTTGTTGTGTAACCTGGCACACCATGGATATGGTGTAGGGTTTGTGTTTTGCAGGTTAAGCAGGCTGAGGAGGCAGTGAGGTGAAGTCGAGGCAGTGGGACCCACTTTGTTTTGTTTAAATGTTTTGATACAGAGGTTTTACATAAATGTTTTATTTGAAGAAAATTTATTTATTTATATTTATGTGCATGGCTTAAAAGAAAGAAAACAGATTTAAAAGGTTAATGTTTTAGTGTTTTTATGAGCCCCAGGTTCGGGACGTTACAACTAAAGTTCATAAGGCCTCAAGTAACAGACTTCCAAGGCCCATTGGTTCTTTAAGAAACGACCCAGCAGCCCACATCACCCAACTTCTTAAGAGGTCGAGAAGAACTTACCTATCCCCGTGTTAGGGGATATGTGGTATCTGTGAGACCCAAAATTTTCCAAATTTATTTTGGGATTTTTCCTAAATTTCTAGAATTTTTCTAAAAATTTGTTTGGCAGAAAATCGTATTTTTCACCTTGAGCTTTAATTGTTTGACCAACTTTGACTAAGGTTTTGACCCAAGTTAGACCTTGAAAAGCTACTACTTTTACCCACGAACCCAACGGTGCAAGTCTCGTATTATTCCTAGTTCGGGAGATTATTTTATGAATTTCTCAAATTTTCTTTTTCTTTAAAGCATTTTATCTTAGTTTGTGGAGTTTGAAATTTTTGAAATTTTTCTAAGGGCAAATTAGTAATTTGATCTCATAGTTAATTAATACTAGTCGATACGAGTCCGTAGTATTTTTCGGAGTATTTTTTTGAGTCCCGAGCTATTTTTAATTAATTTTTGAAGTAGAGAAAAATAGGAAAAAGAAAATAAAATAGGAAATCACTAGATCGCGCCACGTGGCACGATCTAGAGCGTCCATCGCTGCATGACAGCTAGATCTGATGGCTGCATGTGCAGCCAAGTGTTAGGGCACGCACCACGTGTCACTTCCTCATTAGTCCAAGTTATGACGGTTGACTTGAGTCAACCCGATCAACTCGGCTGAGTCAACTCAGTTGACTCACTCTCTCTCCCCTATAAATAGTGCCGCACCCCCTCAACTGATTCTTCACAATTCAGTTGCACGCAAATCGAGAGAGAGCTTCTCTCTCTTCTCTCTTCATTTCTCTCTTCTTCAAATTTTGTTTTTAAAATATCTTAAGTTCTAGAGCTCCGATCGGCGGTCCGATTTCACCTACGTGATCGTGGCGACGAGCTCTTCGATTATAGTAGTGTGAAGGATAGGTTTTGGTGAAGTTTTAAAAAAATCATTTCTGAGCTTCATAGGTAATTTCTTGATCCCTATCGAGGTTCTGCTAAAATTTTGTTAAATTAATCTCTTATTAATTAGACTCTTTTAATCTTGTTACTTAGCAAGTCTAGTAGTACCGAGACTCTGCTCGTGGGAAGTCTTCAACAGGTATATCCTTAACCCAACTTATTTAATCAGCTGTTATTTAAGTTGTGGTTATAGACGGAACGCCGTTTAACTGTTGTTATCAAATGAACTTAATAAATATTGAGGTCATATAAGTGGTAACTAAATAACATGATGACTAAGGTCAATCCATGAGCATACAGGCGTTGGGTACTGAGCCAGAACTCCCTCGATCAATTTCCCCATGCACTGACCTGGTCACGTTGTATGGTTCATATCTGATCAACCTTCTCGACAATAAATTAAAATAAATATAAAAACCACACAGCTTGACATGACTGTCTGCCTCGGGGAGCAGGGTCATGCCAGATCAAGAATTTAGAAAAGCCTACCAGTTACGCTAGTGTCAAACCTCTATATTTTAGCTGGTCTTAACAGACAAGGTCAATAGTACGTTTAGTACGTTCCTAATAGCTGTTGTCGGATTCGGATCTCCAGTTTCCCAACAGGTACAAGTGGGACCCAAACACAGGAAAGGGATCATGACAGAACCGCCCCTCGGGTTCCACCCTGAAACTCGGAGAGGTCCTGTGGATCCAAAATCAAGGAAAATCCTACCGAAAATTTGGCAGAACCTCCCCTGAAAATGGACTAACCCAAAATTTATAAACCTGTAAAAGCACTTCTATGTCTTTCAGCCACCT
>JAOTQX010014608.1:0-13758 GCA_026122645.1 Dryas alaskensis | reverse complement strand
CCTGTGGGATCGACCTCGTGCTTGTACGCTTTGCTACTGATGCGATTCGTGCACTTGCGAGTAAACTTAGAATGAGGTAATTGTTTATTTTGTTCTAAGAAAACACATCAACACATATGTGTTCATTGTTTCTCAAAAAGTTACTTTTAAAATTTTTTCTAGGAGATCAAATTATTTGTGTCTTATTTGGTTAAGTATGAGACAATTGAGAGTAAGTGTGTCTATTTAAGCCACGTGTCAAATTTTGCATAGTCTGACTTCTCCAGTAACTAGTCATATTACGTCTTTTTGGTTGACTAAGAATCATTAAGAGTCGAATGGTCATTTTGATGCATTGAGATATTTTACTGCTCAGTGGTGTCTTTACTAAATCAATGACTTAACCATGACATTGAGTTAAATAACATATGTTGAGAAGATCCTTATTGATTGTATATATAGTCAACTGTATTTATTTCCTTCCTTTGTTAGTTGTGTAATTTAATTAGTCTAGGCAAACCTGTAGGATCTAAATTACTTACCTATTGTATAAAGCTGATGTACAAATGTCAATATTGAAATATCAGAATTAATACCAATTCTACAACTTTCTCACATGGTATCAGAGTAACAAAGCTCTTTGTGACCAAAAAATTTCTTTCAAATCAAAGAGATCAAACAAGATTCTAGTCGTTTTCCTCTTCTACCATGGTTAACAATCCAGAAACCAGCAAGAAAATCCTCAAACAAATATGAGATTATCAAATATGATAATCCCACCAGTCCACTCTTCCTACATGACTCAGATCAACCTGGTGCAATCCTTGTCTCACAACTCCTGACTGAAGAGAATTACAGCACATAAAGTCGTGCTATGACAACTGCCCTGAGCATTAAGAACAAGGTCAGTTTGTTAACGGATTTATCGAGAAACCAACCAGCATGTTGGAAGTAGATACCCAACAATGGACAAGACGCAACGACTTGGTTAAGTCATGGTTGTTCAACTCAATGTCTCAAGACATAACAGCAAACGTCATATACAATTAATGACACGGCTCATGAGGTATGGCAAGATCTCAAAGAACGATTTTCCAGGTTAAATAAAGTTCATCTTTTCCATGTTGAGCAAGCCATACATGATTGCATTCAAAATGACATGATTGTTGCATCATACTTCACCAAACTCAAAGGGCTATAGGATGAACAGTCTGCCCTATATGAAATCTATTCTTGCAGCTGTGGTGTTGTAAAAGAAGTCCTTCAATACCAGCAAGATCAAAAGACGATGAAGTTTTTAATGGGACTCAATGAGTCTTATGCTGCTGTGCGAAGACAGATCCTCCTAATAGACCCCTTCCCTGAGAATCGTGCCTATTCTCCTGTACTTCAACATGAGAGGCAACGAGAAATAACATCTGGGAAGCCCACCATTTCAGATGTTGTTGCTCTTGCTATAAGAGACAATTTCAAGGGACCACACAAAGGGTTTTGTGCAGGTAAAAGAAACTCAAATACAAAATGTGGGATTTGTGATAAATTTAGCCATAGTGCAGATGTATGCCGATTACACCTAAAATGTGAATATTGTGGATGGAATGGCTACACTATTGACACATGTCGCAAGCTACAAAAACAGGAACAATATGATGCCCAGCCAAATCATCAAGGATGCCACAATATTTCTTCAAAGGCAAACCACACAAACTCACAGCGTGCTGATCAAAAGGAAGTGTCAGTCCCTCAAACTAATTATGTTGCTCTCACTCCAGCCGAGTATAAATAATTTCTCAGCCTCTTGCACACTAAGAAGAGTACTTCTATGGTTAATCATGTTGGTGGCTCTTCTGCCATTAGTGATTTATCAGGTAACGTTGCTTGTTTTTCTGTAATTGGCAAGAACACCACTTGGATCATTGATAGTAAGGCAACTGATCACATGGTTTGTTCTCCCAGTCTTTTAACTAAATCTGCTCCTGTAAAAAATCGTAGAGTACAACTACTTAATGGAACTCATGCCATTGTCACACATATTGGCAGTGTTGCATTCTCTTCTCATTTGATCTTAACTAATGTGCTTTGTGTTCCTTCATTTCACTTAAATCTCATCTCCATCAGTAAACTTGTTTCTGATTCCCATTATCTAGTCACTTTCATTCATAAAACTTGTGTGATTTAAGACCAACACTCTAGGAAGATGATTGGGACGGGTACTGAACATGGAGGCCTGTATTACCTTGATGTCTCAAAATGAGCCGCTTGTTATTCTGCCACTGCAGTCCATACCTCTTCCTCTCATCTTTGGCATCAACGTCTCATGAATCTTTCTAATAAAGTTTTGCAACTTCTTTCAAATTCTATCAAAACCATTGAATATTGTGATATTAATTGTTTAATTTGTCCCTTAGCAAAGCAAACTTGTTCCAAGTTTCCTTTAAGTTCTATCATTAGTACTCAAGCTTTGAAATTAATTCATGTGGACATATGGAGTGGTTATCATGTTAAATCTCTTTCTGGAGCTCAATATTTTCTCACTATTGTGGATGACTTTTACAAGGTAAATCACCCTATGAACTTATTTTTCACGTACACAGTAAGTAGTCTATAGTTCACTTTCGTCAATGGTCTGCCCCGCTTTCTCTTTAACTTAGTTATTAGTACTTCGGAGTGGTGCAGACTCTTTGGCTTGGCTATTGAATGAATCTTATGGTTGTCAGGTCCACTCTTGGGACTTCTCTTGCCTATCGTCCACTTCGGTGACTCCAACCCCGAAAACATGACCTCTTCCACTAACCTCTTCATATGAACTTTCGGCCCACATACACCCATTTGAAGGTTTTTGGTTGCTTATCTTTTGCTTGCACACATGATAAGCGACCCTCCAAATTTGATGCTAGAGCAACCCGATGTATATTTATTGGCTACCTTATGGTCAAAAGGGTTATCGTTTATACGACCTTTCCCAACACAAAATCTTTACTTCTCATGATGTGCTTTTCTATGAAAATATATTCTCATATTCCGTTACTTCCACTAATGAAACTCATCCAGTCATTCCAAATTTCACTATTTCATCTACCATGCATGATGATGAGATCATTCCTTCACCCATGGCTGATTCACCACTACCATCTGATACACACTCCTCTTATGTGTCACTCATTCCTTCACCACTAGCATCATGACCACCACCTAATACTTCTCCTGCAATGGCACCCAAGTTCTCGTGCACCTTCGGGACTTCCAGTTTACAGGTTATCTTCCTTCACGTGGTCAATCCTCCTCATCAACCTCAGTTTTGGTTGGACACACAGGTATTTCTCATCATTTGTCTAAATTTATTTCTTATGATCAGTTGTCTGCTTCCCACCGTGCTTTCACCTCTTCAGTTTCTATGGTTGTAGAACTACGTTCTTATTCTTAGGTTGTCACAAATCCTAAGTGGCGTATTTCCATGCAGAATGAACTCGCTGCTTTTGAGGCAAATCATAATTGGTCTCTTTAACCTTTGTCTCTCAGTTAAAAAACCAGTCGGCTGCAAATGAGTTTATAAAATCAAGCTCAAACCCGACGGTACCATTGAAAGATACAAAGCCCGGTCAGTGGCCAAAGGCTATATAGTCAAATTGAAGGGCTTGACTATCGCAAAACATTTGCACCGATTGCGAAATTGGTGATTGTCCGTCTTCTTCGTGCAATGGCAGCCACTCAAAATTTGCATCTCCATCAATTTGTGTCAACAATGTCTACCTTCATGGTGATCTTGAAGATGATGTCGATCTACATGTCTTTGCCCCCTGGGTTTGGACGAAAGGGAGAGACAAGAATGTGCAAACTTTATAAGTCTTTATATGGGCTTAAGAAAGCAAGCCGACAATGGTTTCTCAAACTCTCCCAAACTCTTAAATGAGCTGAATATACACAATTCAAGGCTGATTATTCATTATTTGTCTGATCCCAAGGTACTAAATTTACTATATTTCTCATATATGTGGATGATGTGATCCTAGTAGGCAACAATTTACAAGAGATCAAAGCTCTCAAGGAATTCTTAAATCAGCGGTTTAAATTAAAGGACCTTGGGCAGTTAAAATATTTTTTTTTTGGTATAGAGGTTGCTCGATCCACTAAAGGAATTGTATTATCACAAAGAAAGTATGCATCGAAAATTCTTGAAGATTCTAGATACCTTGGAGCAAAACCAGCTACTTTTCCTATAGAGAAAAAAATTGACGCTATGTAAAAATGAGGGAGATGAAATTGAAGATTCTTCTTCATATAGAAGACTTGTTGAGCGTTTAATATATCTGACTATCTTTAGACCAGACTTAGTTTATGCAGTTCACATCTTAAGTCAATATATGAATAAATCTAGATTCCCACATCTGGAAGTAGCCCACAGAGTCTTGAGATATATTAAAGGCACACCAGGCCAAGGTATCTTTCTTTCAATCTCAAGTTCAATCCAACTTAGAGCTTTTTATGATTCTGATTGGGCCCGTTGCAAAGACACTTGAAGATCTATTATAGGGTATAGCATCTTTTTTGGCCAATCACCTGTTTCTTGGAAATCCAAAAAGCAAATTATTGTGGCTCGATCATCTGCATAAGCCGAATATCGATCTATGGCCACAACATGTTGTGAAATTACTTGGTGAGGTATATTCTAAATGATTTGCGCATAGGGAATGCACATCCTATTCAACTATTCTGTGACATTCAAGCATCACTTCACATTGCCTCCAATCCAGTCTTTCATGAACGAACTAAACACATTGAAATAGATTATCATTTAGTTGGTGAGAAAATACAAGAAGGCTTGATTAGATGTCTCACATATCAACACATGCCCAACCAGTTGACCTCTTCATAAAGGCATTGAGTCTTACACAATTTTAGACTTTACTTAGCAAGTTGGGTGTCATCAATATCCACTCCAACTTGAGGGGGAGTATTAAGGAAAGTAAAGTTAAATAACATTTATTGAGGAGATCCTTATTGATTGTATATATAGTCAACTGTATTTATTTCCTTCCTTTGTTAGCCATGTAATTCAATTAGTCTAGGCAAACATATAGGATCTAAATTACTTACCTCTTGTATAAAGCTGTTGTACAAACGTCAATATTGAAATATCAGAATTAATATCAATTCTACACTTTCTCACAGGGGAGTTCAATCTTAGGGGGAGTACCCATTAGGGGGAATAACCACTTAGGGGGAGTTTCAGATTAAACAGTCTTTTCTTTAAACCTCAGTTCTTTTTATTTTGGAACAGTTTGGCAAGTTTACCTTGTTATTCTTGATTTGCATTAATTGTGGTTTAGAACTTTTCTGCTCCTTTCTTTTTGACTTGGTCGCATCTTTTGGTTGACTCCTTCGTATTAATAGCCACTTTTGGCAAGGTTATGTGCATGAATCTTTCATTTCTTTATGTCCTTATAGCTTATTCTCTTCTGTCATTACTTGCATTAACCTTCTTTTTGCAACTCCATTTCCTTTGTCTTTCCATGACAAAAAAGGGGAGATCAATTTGGATCATTAATACATGTATGCCACTAATATATATATGCTACATATGTTTTGATATCTTATTTTGTGTTAGTGGTATCCCTTGTAGGTTATCTAATCTCATTTTTGGAACATAGTTTAATTTGAGATATGTGTTGAGAGAATTGTAAGCAAATTGAGTTGTTTTGTCAAGGAAAGCCAAAGGGGGAGATTATTAGTTCTAGGAATTTATAAATTGGTTTTTCCTTGCCAAAACCATTGTAATCATTTTAAATTTACCACATTCAAAAAACTCTAGGACATAATTTACAATTAGCTTATTAGAGTTTGTGTTGGGATGAAGTGATCAAGATTGGAAGAATCAGAGCAAGTGGACTAAGGTAAAACACATCTCATGCATCATTTTTTATGTGTAGTGAGTTAGTCCTTTACATGTTTAAATATGATTTCATTAATAAAAAGGAACATGTGTTATGCACATGAGGTCATTTCCCTCAGCTCATATTTCACACACATACACGTGCACTGTACACTGTCTTCTTCAGCTCACTCATGCACACACATGAGGATATTCCTTAGCTGGAAATATTTTTTGTTCCTCTCTTATCCAAAACTCCACATCATCATTCTCATCCAAATCAACCAACTTTGGACATCTTTTTTGTAGCTGTCATTTGTTCTTTAGCTCAATAACAAATGAGGATCCTCCATGTGTCCCGATTAGGTGAGAATGAGTTTTGAAAAAAATAGAGGGTGCATCTCTCTTGTGAGCAACTCTCCAATTCTATGAATTTGTCACATTTTGTTTTAGAGAGAGAGTTCAAGTTGTTCCAATGTGAAAAATGTTTTTCAATGAAAATTGATTTTTCAATCTGGGTTTATGTTTTCTAAAATCTGAGTTGTTTTTTTGTTCATCATCAACATCAATCACTCATATAGATTTTAGAATAGGATTCTCTATCGACTTCTTCAAGTCTTGATAACTTGAAGGAGCTGATTTTTATAGAATCCACAGTTGCATTTCATTGCTTCTACTCGTGTTCCACTGAGCTTGTGTTGTTGTGCCGTGCATTGAAGAGCTCAAGATGTGAGCTTCCAATGTCATAATGGACTGACTGCTTGGCTCATGAAGTTTGCACAAGGGTAAGAAGCTACCACTTAGATTTAGGATTTAAGTGAATAAGCTTATTTGTGTGATTCCCTTGTATTGAAACTCTTGATTAGTGGATTACCTAGTCAACCCAAAAAGACCTCTGATTTTTTTAACCCTTTCGTGGTTTTTTCGGATACCAAATTGTGTCTATATCTTCTTTGTGGTGTTGTTCTTTAATCTGAAATATAAATACAAAGAACATTCACTTTACATTTGAGCATGATAACTTAAACCCTTAAAAGGTGAATGAACTTTGCAAAACAATCACACATCACTATAGTTGTTGCTAGCACTGAGATGCCTATAATGATGGATCATTTGAGTGCTTAGGCTGTCACTTGGCTTTTGTATGTGTTGGATGCAAGATCTGTAAGTTTTTTTCGATAGTCAATATGAGATTCAGATTTATGTTTGTTTGATTAGTATCTGAGTCAACACTTAAGCAAATATTGAGGTTCTATAACTTAGTGTGGTTTAACTGAGTTTATTAGGCAGCTGCACCACCTAATACCAAATAACAGCTTGTTTACCTATTTTCTCCAATTTTCTAATCTCCTAAAAGTACAATTTGTCTTCCAAAATTTGCTTTAAATAATTTAGTTGTCAGATAATTATGATCTTAGTCTTGTTGGGTCCGTCTTGTCGAGTATTACGGCATCAAGCTCTCAAGCTATTTTTTCAGTAGCAAATACCTAACTGAATAATTTTGGGAACACCTAGAAGTGTTTCCTTAATTTCTAAATATAGTAATAAATACTAATAACTCAAAAAAAAAAAAAATTACTTGTAACTCAAAATAAAGTACGAAAAAAATCCTAGGGTGTCACAATATGTTTTAATATATATTACTATTACTACTTGTACTAATATATATTATTTGGAGGAAATTATAGATTTGATCTACTTATTTTATATATAATTCAATTTTGGTTTACGATTTTTTTTAAGTTCCGTTTTGGTCCACTGATTGTTCTACTTGTTCAATAAAAGATCTTTTCTGTATATTTGGAGTGGATAGACGTTTATGTGACGAGTAAAAGTGTCTTTTCGATAACTTCAGTAACGTCTATGTGACGGGCAAAACTGTACTTTCGATAACGTCTATGTGACATTTATGCAAGTGATTAAAAAGAGAGTCAATCCCTAAGAGTTAGAGAATCAATCTTTGGTAACTTTGATTTTCGTTTCGATTTCGATAATGTCTGTACCGATTACTAGCTTTCGGTTCATTTTCAGTTTAATTATAAAAATACTAGGGTTAATTTCAATTTAGTACCTCAAGTTTGCTTCAAATTTCAATTTAGTACCTCATGTTTTAAATCTTGCAATGTCATACCTCATGTTTCTAATTCGTTACAATATCATACCTCCATCAACAGATCTGTTAACAGATCCGTTAAATGCTGATGTGGCATTCCCAAAATGCTAACTGGATGCCACGTGGCCTGACAACATGCCACATCATGCCACGTGGCATAAAAAATAATTAAAAATCTAGCAATTGAAAAAATAAAATTAATAAAAATTCCAAAAAAAATTTAAAAAATTCACAAAATTAATGAAAAAATTCTCAAAATTAAGTAAGGATTCATGAAACTTCACATTCATCAAATAATTCCCTACTACAACAGTGTGTCCCTTCAAAATACAATTGTTATGAAGCACAAAATACAAAATTTGTTCCTTCAATTACCAGCATGAAACTGATATACACACTGTTCCAAAATGACCAAAATATAAACCTAATTGTTGGATCTAGCTATTCATTCTTTTACAGTACCCTTCTTCACATACTTCATTTTCCCTTCCCAGTACATTGTGCACTTGATGTTCCAAATTCTTGAGTTGAGACATGTAGGGGTGGTGGAAATTGTGTGGTTGGTTGGGACTCCTGTCTTGCTGGCCTAAATGACTGCATCGAAATAACCATTCAAATTCTCATGCCTTACATATTAAGTGATATGTAGCATCACCATCACTATCCAATTCTTAAAGACCAAGATTACCAACAAAAAAAAATAGTATAGAAAAAATAATTGATTAACTACTATGGCATAACTCAAGCAGAGAATTAATTGTCAACTTAAATTTTTGTCTCCCTTTACATTAACCCCGAAAAAACAAAAAAACTATAAGACCAAATATTACTACTAAAACTTTTATGGTTAGTACAGTAAGCTTACCTGCTGACTGGTGACCTTTCTTGTCTTACTCTGCTTTTTTGATAAACTTGGATGATTTGTTGTTGCAGATGTGGATGCCTGCATCAATAGTAATTTAGTTTTGTCAATCATTTTGGTACATTACACACAATTATATGTCATTGAGTTTTGTGATATTACCTCACGTCTATCCTTATGTCCAAAGGTCACAGACTTCTTCTTGGGAGGTGGCTTTGCCCTTGGCTTCAATTGTCTATGACAAGTCCTAGTATTATGGCCTTCCTCCTTACAATGCCCACATCTAAGAGTTCCTTGGCCTGTCTTCCCAAGTTTGGTTGGATTTGTTGGTTCATCAGCCTCCTTTGTTCTCTTTTTCCTTGGTCTCCCTGGCTGCCTATTGTATTGTGGAGGTAACATTCCAGGATTATCAGTTGGTTCCCACATCTTCATCCCATTCAAAGGTTGTATAATGTTCTCGTAAGTTTCCAAGTACTTAGTTGTGTAATACAATGGATGAACATATAGTTCAGGCTTATCTTTCATAAACCAGATTGCTGCAATTGCATGAGGGCATGGAATGCCTGTCAAATCATATCTTCTGCATCCACATGTGTGATGCTGTAAATCCACCACATATTGCTCATGTGCACTAGCATGAACTTGAAACTTGAACCCACCAGACCATGTGACTGTACATGCAGCACTAGCAACCTTGTAAGCCTCTAGCTTTTTCTGAATATTTGGGCAAATGATTCCACTGTGTTTCTTCATTGCATCCCTCCTCATTTGGATTCTTTTCATCAATAGAGTCCTAATAATCTCAAGCATAGATAATATGGGCTGGTCCCTAGCACATAATATGAAAGCATTGAAACTTTCACATAAATTATTTAAAAGCATGTCACACTTTGGATAGGTATCAAAGTGTGACTTGCTCCATTGTTGGGCTGGCTTTTCCATTAGCCAATTATGTGCATATTTGTCTAATATAAGTACTTCTTGCATGCACCTTCTAAAATAATTAACGTTGGTGGCCTTGGCTGCATTCCACAAAGCATCCTTCAAAGCTTTCCCCTTGTAAGAATTTTTAAAATTTGTGTACAAGTGTCTAACACAAAACCTGTGCTTGCAGTTTGGTAGTACTTCTTCAAAGGCTGGAATTAACCCTTTCTGTTTGTCCGAAATAAATGTCCAACCGTGCTGATTCACAATGTTCACATCATCTGCTAGTAACATCAAAAACCATTTCCAAGCATCTTTGTTTTCCATCTCTACAATAGCATATGCAATTACCCAACTCTGGTTATTTGCATCTATGCCAACAGCAACTAACAACTGTCCCCCAAATGGCCCTTTCAGATGACACCCATCTAATCCAATCAAAGGTCTGCAACCAATCTTAAATCCTTTCTTGCAGGCCTCCAAGCATATGTAACCTCAGAAATCTTGGAACAACTTGGTTTTCAGATTCCATTTTCATCTTCACTGTGGTCCCAGGGTTTGTCTTTTTAAGCTCCTCACAATAGTCCCAAAGCTTTGAATATTGCTCTGCATGACTTCCTTCAATTAGCTTCAATGCAGCTTTTAGTGCCCTATATGCCTTTATCCTTGAAACTCTAACATTAAAGTCAGAACTGACTGTTTTCCTGAACGAATCCATTGGCCATGTAGGATTCATCCTAATTTTGTCCAGGTACTTTTGGGTAATCCAATTTGTCCTTACCAACTTATTCTCAAAAATTCTTGTGCATTGATGATGGTCCACTAACTTAGATATGCGCAAGGATTCCTCACCTGGTTTTTTACCAGCCCAACAAAGCCAAGGGCAGTGCTTCCCACACTTAGCATGAATCTTCCACTTCTCATTTCTGGTAAAATGAATATCACCAAATCCATGCTTGACTGAGTACTCTGTGATGGCAGCTCTAAACACCTTAGCATTACTATAAACATCACCCAATTTGAAGTCTGGGTTTTCCATGTCAGTGGCAGGGTTAAACTCACGCCACCTTCTCCTTGTTCTCTCATCTCCATCTGAAGAATAAACTGAGTTCAAGGAATCTGAATCAGATTCTGCATCATCTATACCAACATCTCCCACATGGAAAAAATCTTCATCTATATCATTGTTGCCGCTGTCACCCAAATTATTATCTCCCTCATTGATGACATTTGAATTTTCTTGGTCTTGATTAGTAGGGTTCACTTGTTTTAACACTTCTGCATTATCATCATCCAAGCCATACTCACTCTCAGCAAAGTCACTATCTTCATCAACCCTTCCATCATTTGCAGCATCGTCATTCCACATTTGATGCGTGGGCACATCACACAACATTTCAACATCAACAAAATCAGTCTCCTCAACTTGCTCATGCAATTCTTCATGTAGAGCATCATTTGTCAATCCATCACCCAAGTGAGCCTCCTCAATATGCTCATGCAGCTCCTCATGCATAGCATTATTTGGGACCTCCATCTCAGCCTCTTGTTGTTCACCTACAACAAGAGATAAAGGCCAAATATCAGCTAGTGGATAAATTAGAAACATCAGCTATCTCATCAGCTATGTCTTATGGTTTACTAGACAAATATAGTGGACACTCAAGTAATAAGAGAACTCATGTACCCATAATGAACTCAAAAATAAAAAAGCACATACCCATATCCCGACATTAAGATTAAAGATAAGCAAGTGGACAATAAGACCAATGTATGGACCACATTGTTTTTACATCAACCAATTTATTATTCAACCACTATATCAGTAAAGTACTACACATGGCTTAAAGCATTAAAGATTCTTCAAAAAGCCCAGCAATACTATTAAAAAACCTATACTAGGCATAACACAACCATAAAGAATATTCTGGTAGACAAAGCATTACAGTAGATGGATGATTTAAAAAAAAAAAAAAATCATACCATTAAAGAAAGCATAAACCCTACATCAAAAGAAGACAACAATGTTTTACTATTAAACAACCCTACTAGAAGACAGAAAAGTGCCTTTATCTATTGTCTATTTCAAAAACCATCACATGACAACAGGGAAAGTTGTCTCAAGATTCGACTCTATATAAATGCAAAGAAAATCACAAATTTAGAGAGAAAGAAGGACATTGTGCTTACTGTAAGGTGGAACTTCATCCTCTTTGTCTAAACATACTTTCCGACCCATGTGGCCCTAAAGAATCTTCGATTTCTTCTTCCTTCTTGCTTTTCTCAAGTTATGACTTGAGAGTTTTTAGGGTTTTTTATTTCAGTTTATGATTTGCAAAGTAAGGCTTTCGATTTGGGTTGAGATTCTGAGTTGGTAATGAGTTTCGAAATTGGGTAGGATTTTCAATCTGGGTAAGGGCTTCTCATTTCTGTAATGGGAGGGAGATAATTCGTGATTTGGGTGTGGTTTAGGTCTTTCTGGATCTATTTGGGTGGGTGGGTAGATTTTGTTTTTGATTATTTAGTTAAAAAAATTGATTTTAATTTGAATAGATTTAGGTATTTTTTTTATTAATTTATTTTTCAATTTTTAAAATTTTAATTATTTTTTTCATGCCACGTGGCATTTAGCAGTGCCACATAAATAACATGTCAGCAAAATAGTGGGACCCGTAAAAGCCACATCAGCATTTAACGGATCTGTTAACAGTTCTGTTGACGGAGGTATGATATTGAAACGAATTGGAAACATGAGGTATGACATTGCAAGATTTAAAACATGAGGTACTAAATTGAAATTTGAAGCAAACTTGAGGTACTAAATTGAAATTAACCCAAAATACTAATTATATATCAATATAGATTATATTTAATTAAATATGATGCAGACACTTTATTAGAACTCTTACACATTACAACAATTAATTTTATGACACTACCACTTAAATATATTATGGAACAAATACTTTTAATTTAAATATATATAATTGTAATAATAAATTACTCATAAACCTAGTTTTTGAAAGATTTTTAATTGAAAATTCATCCAAATAAAAAATTAAGTTCTAGCCCAATTTGTCTGTGTTCGCGGATGTGGAGCAAGAAAACTAAACTATCGAGCGCTCGACATCGTACTAAGGGTTTAGCAGCTTACCGAGCGCTCGGTGCATGCAGATGCATCTATTTTGCTTACAAATGTATTTTTTTGCTTGTAGATGCGTGTTGCATTTGCAAGCACCGAGCACTTGGCAATGCCCACCAAGCGCTCGGCAGATTGCTCGGTAAACAGGTTGAGTTTCTATTTAAATTTTGGATTGGCTGAGGTTTGGTTTAACTTTTTTTTTTTTTTTTCATTTTGGACTTTTAATTAAAGGATAAAAAAAAAAATCCTCATCTTAGGAAATGGCATAGAATAGTCCACCTTTGTAAACGGCAGGGCATCTCAACAACCCTTGCATGATAAATTTGTGAAATGGATTAAAAAAAAAGGACCATTGATTTTAACTACTAAATTTAAATAACTTTTTAATTTAAGTACCAAAATTAAATAGCATTTTAGATTAGGTAGTAGGTACTAGTTGAAAAGTCAAACAAAATAATAAAGTAAAAGATATTAGAATTTACAAATATTACATCACATGCCACTACAAAAAAAAAATAAAAATAAAATTACATCACAAATATTACATTAATTTATACTATATTGTATTAAAAAAAATCAATCCAGTCATAATAATTGTGATTGTCTTGGTAAATTGAAAGAGACAACTCACATCACTATACTATGTATTATTTTGAGTAAAAGTATTATTTTGACCTCTATTTATACTATATTGTAGTATAATTTTTCTAAAATAATTCAATTAAGTCACAACTTAACTGTGATTGTCTCACAACTGATGTGACTGTCGTTCAGTCACAACTAAATTTGAAATTGTGAATGTCGTACAGTCACAACTAAATGTGAAGTTGAGACTACATTAGCAAATTTTCAAGATAATATAAAAGCCT
>JAOTQX010014571.1:0-13766 GCA_026122645.1 Dryas alaskensis | reverse complement strand
ACCCCAAAATGCTTGAAACCTAAAAAGAAAATTACAAAAAAATGGAGTGGGAAATGAAAAGCAGAAGAGAGAGTTGAAGGACCTTAGCAGCAAATTAAGACGACGTCGTAAAAATCAAAGACGTACACTGCGAACGCTATCCTGACTCCTGAGTGACGTCGTATCTCTGGCTCTCCCTCCGGCGCTCATTGATTGGCATCGTCATCACTTCGACGGCTAGGGAGATCGGCAAGGAAGACCGGCGGTGACGGTGGTGGCGCGACAGCGAGGGTTTAGACCGAGAGAAATAGACAGGTGGAGGGAGGGAGGGAGGGAGAGAGAGAGAGAGAGAGAGAGAGAGAGAGAGAGAGAGAGAGAGAGAGAACAAGAAGAATAGAGGAGATATGGAGAGAGATGGGCAAGATGGGATAGATCGAGGAAGATAAGCGAGGTCGGGGCTGAGTGGTTAGTGTCGAGCTTTTTGAGAAATAAGTGTTGGGAGCTAGGTTAGGCAGGAAAAAAACATTTTAAGTGGGAGAAAACCATTACTTATCAGGTGTGTTTGGATAGTAGGAAAAAAAATTATAAGTGTATATTAAGATATCAGTTGATAGTCTAAACTGATATTTTACAAAATTCTTAAAAAAAGAAAAAACATTATATCATATGAAAAAAATATGTGATTTCTTATTAGAGTTTAGATATTAGCAAAGAAATTAACTGATATTATAACTTTTATAATATCAGTTATTTCAAATCTGATATAAAATAGGTGATGTCTATTAACAATTTTGTAGTAGTGGCAAGTATGTCTGAGCGCTGAGCTGAACTGAGCTGAGTCTTGAGCCGATTCGAACAAGTTGGTCTAATTTCTCCTCGGAAACCGGGACTTCTTTCCAATCCTCAACATGGAGAGGTTGAGCCGATCTAAAGGGTCGGGGGCGAAGTCGAAGGTCTCAGCCCTTAGTCGATATGAGCATCCCTAGTTTCAATGGTGTTGGTGGGCTTCCTTGGGTTGATTCTCTTCAACCTTAGGACTCCAGTCAAGAATTGGTAAATCTTGCCAACTCGGGCAAGAGTCTCTATTGCGTCATGAAGAGAGTAGCAGTTGTTCATGACGTGACCATGGTTGGAATGGTACTTACAATATATATATTCCTTGTATATTTCTTGATTTTGTCATGAGGTGGGCCTTGAATCTCTTTGGGAACCAGAAGCTGATCCTTGATTTTGGAAATGATGTCCTCTAAGCTTGTGTTCATTGGGGTGAACTTAAGGTACTGAATGTAACGAGGCTCCCTGCTTAGGAGTTGGCATGAATCCGCAGTTTTGGTCTTCTTCCCCTGAGATTGGGGATCAAGGTTTGAGGTTTCTCCCTCCTTCCTCTTAATTGTCTGATTGGGCTTGAGTGTCTCCAACTTAGCCTTATATTTCTTTGCTCTAGCCTACTTGGTGGCTTCAGCAGAAAGTTTATCGAAGTTGAAGGGAGAGTTTCTCATTAAGTGTGACCGCAAGCCCCCAACGAGCAGCCCCAGTATCAAGGCGTTCTTGGCTGAACGGTCATCACAGTCATCGCACTTCGTATATTCTACGTTGAAGCGTATGAGGTAGGTTTTTAGGTTTTCTCCTTATTGCTGCCTAATCAGCGATAAGTCATTCAGGTTGTAGAGTCAATCAAATACAATCTTGTACCTAGCGATGAAGGCCCTCCTTAAAGTAGCGTAGCAGTCTATGGAGTTCGGTAGTAGGCTCTGAAACCAACCCCGAGCCTATCCTTTCAGGGTTGAAGGAAAGATTCGGCATTTTGTTGCTTCAGATGCCTGGCGAGCTTCCATGGCATACCTGAAGTTGTCGAGATGATCAAGAGGGTCCTTGATGCCATCGTATTGATCTATTTTAGAGAGCTTAGTGTCCCTAGAGATTTCGGCTTCCAAGATCCTAGCAGTATACAGTAGGGGAAGCTCATCTCTGTCATCACTCATGCCAGTGTATCCTCTGGAGCACTCGACCTAGCCGAGCCAATTTTGTATATTTTGGATTTGATCCTGGAGTAAGTCTCAGACCAAATCCTCCACATTGGGGGTGTTCGGCCTGGGAATAGTTTCTGCAGATCCTTTGGCTCGACTACCAAGTCTCTTACTCGCAAGTTGTCGGGTAAGACTCTTGCTGACTGGCTTGCGAGCTGACATGACCATTGTGGGGCTGAACCGATCTCGTGCGAGACCACATTTGGATGCTAATTAAGTTTACTCCTAGTTGGAGTTCTCTGTTTAGCCGGTCCGGTCCGCACTAGGTTTCCGAGTGGAGTCCCCAGTCTAGTTTGGATTTGTGTTCTTGGTTTCTCGCTCGGATCATCTTGGTAGCTTCCGAAAGTTGAAGCAGAGTTTCTGACATAAGCCTGGTGCTTTTGCTGGATGATTAGTCGTGCAGATCGTTTTCCAGTTTGTGTGCCGAAAGAGGAATTTTTAGGCTCTTCTTCCGAAACCACATTTGGCTGCAGACCAAATCTACTCCTGGTTGGAGATCTCTGTTTAGCCGGTTTGGTCCGCACAGGATTTCCAAGTGGAGTCCCTCGTCTCAGATCATCTTAGTAGCTTCCGAAAGTTGAAGCAGAGTTTATGATATAAGCCTGGCGCTTTTGCTAGATGATTAGTCGAGCATTGAGAAACTCAAGCTGATCAGCCAGGGGCATACTCTTGAAGCCAGGGAAAGACCGATCGATGTTCCGCAAGCAAGGGTGATTATTGATGTCGGCCTGAGTGACTTAAGGGTGACGAGTCGGAGAGCGAACCTCAGTTTTAGCTCGGGTTGTCGTCGTGTCATTGCCGGTTCGAACACTCATCTCATGTTAAGCTCGAAGGCGCTCTAGTTCACCAGCATATTCTGCATGTTTGGTCAAGAGTTCATTGTTCTGCCTGAAAAGTTCGTCATCAAGAGTAAGTTGTTCTTGATTTACTATTCTCAAGAGTCTATTCGTAGCTCTGATCTCGTCTAATTAAGTCCGCGCTGGTCTCAGCTCTTCCAGGGGGATTAGTTATTCTCCTGACAGGTGTGTTAGGATTCATGGACAGTCTTGGCAGATGTGACTTCACTCGCCTTTGCAAAAGAATATGTGTTCATCAACTTATCACGAAAACTCATACGAGACGAAAAGATCTCAAATCGTGTCGTCGGAGAATCCCTGGAAGCCACCATTCTAGAAAAATTCCAAAAAAATTCTCATAAAATTCATACTCGTTCTACATCAAATTTACATTAAAATATGCAGAAAAATGAACAAGGGAACCTGCAGAATTTTCTGAAAAAATCCGCAAGCCCTTTGAGGTTCAAAATTGCCAATTATCACCTTCCTTGTATGGTTAAACTTTATTCCAATTAATTATACCTACCATGTTAGTCATATAATAACATATGTATAATCATATATAGAATAACCCAAAAAAATCATACATAAACTTGAAGGTAATGCAAAAATAAGAACCAAGCCATAAATCATCATATTGCACATATAGCAATTAACCGAAGTAGGCTCTGATACCACTGTTGGAATATTATCATATAAACGCAGCGAAATAAAAAATTCATATGATCATGCTTCAGTTTGAAATATGATGCAATAAAACATGATTTAATCAAGAAGGATTCATACCTTGGTCTCTTGATCAGAAGCCTATCAAGGTGTGAATCCACAAGCTCTCTACTAGTTGGTCCTTTTACTCACACAAGTGTATGATCATTAATAAGTCCACACTAGAAGGAGATGGAGGGATGAACTTGCTAGAGAATGACAGTGCTATCTCTCTTCTCACTAGTATGACCTTTGAGAAATAGAAAGAACATAGAGTGATCTTTACTTGGGCTTCTTATCTAATGACTACTTGACTTGGCCTCTTATTTATAGAATTGAGTGGAAAACTATTTTCCACTAAAGGGGGGACGACCACCTAATCATATGGACCAAGCTTGTTGGTCTATTTGACTAGGTAATTAACCTTTTAATTAAATTATTAATTAATTAACTCTTTAGTTAATCAATAAGCTCATAAGCTCATCATTTATATTTCTTTTCTATTAGTCTTAGGCCCAATTAATTAATCCATTAATTAATTATGTGTTCAAGCTCATTTCTAATACTATCTCACACTTATTGGCGTGTGATCTCTTAGGTTCCAATTGAATCCGATACTGGATATGACACATTCCTAAAGCAACCTAATCTGTGTAAAATTACCATTTTACCCTTAGGTCTCCACAAGCCATGATTGATACCTAGCAGCATGTCATGGCTACCCAGATTAACCAGAAGATAGAAGAAACTATTCCATCTTGATTCCAATACAATACAATTTCTTTATTATTCTATGTTCTTGAATCATGGTCGGGTATGAAATTCTGTCAACCCTAACATGATCCTTGAGGTCCAACACTTATGTATAAATTTCATTTGATCAAGAAAGCTTGTTTTGATGATCTAGTATTCTGGTTAGAGATTCATGAATCTAAACATCTCTTGCTTCTTAGAATATCTTTCTTATTACCAAGAGTGATAGATCTTCTGTTGAATACACACATGTCCCCATACGTCAGTGACTATGCCCAATTTGTACCTTTAACTAAGGCAGAAAGACGTTTTGGTCCTTGTACTATGGCCTTGTCGCGTTTTGGTCAGCATACTTTCGATTTACATTTTTTAAGAACCGTGTTTTAGTTAATGTCGCAATTGGACCCATTCTGTCAAGACCATCTACTTGAGTGACAGAAAATGCTGATGTGACATCACGTGCCCAACTCGTGACTCTCACATGGGCTTGGCCTCCCACTTGGCCAAATCACATTTCGACACATGTCACTTTTAATTGTTTAATTTTTTTTCTCAAATTTAAAAAGATATTTAAAAAGCCATATTAATTACAAAAAAAAAATTAATAATAAAACAAAAGAATTTTAATTACAAAAACCCACTTTCCCTTCGATCCCAGCCCGTTTGTCTCTCCATCCTCACTATGCAACTCATCCTTTCTCTCTCGGTTCTTCCCTACGCAGCACCAAGCCATCAACCCGAGACCACTTTTCCTCTTCTTCTTTCTTCCATCTTCCTCTCTCTGTTTTCGAATTGCTCATCTTCTCTCCTCTCGGCATCCTCCTCTGCCAAGAAAACTCAGAATAACCTAAGTCAATAACAAAGGGCGATCGAGTCTTGAACTAGGTTTTGATTTCCTGCACGAATTGGTTCAATCCAACTTTACAGAAACAAAGAGCATGATGAGTGGATGAAGATTGATACCTCACTCAACAGAAAGAACCGTCAAATCAGCCGAAAAGCCACCAAAGAAGCCGATGGCTTCTCAGCGTCGATATGCCATCATGCGAACTATGATGGATGATCGAAGGCCATGGATGAACTCATCGTGGCGAGGGGAAGAAGACCCAGTGGGTCAGGTGTTGCGATGCCGCCGGAAACGGCTAGGGTTGTCGATGTTGACCGTTGTTCTAGGTTTAGGTTTCTCAGTTTGGGTCATTTCTGGAAAATCAATGGGCATGGGAAGAAAGAGGAGCTTGAGAGGAGAAGATTGGTGGTGGTTTCACCACCTTACTCGCTGGCGTCACGCCATACTCTGAGAGAGAGTGATGGGGAAGAGATAGTTGGAGAGAGATTGCGAGATAGAGAAACTCAAAACAATTTTAAAAATAAATTTGTAATTAATTTGATTTTTTATAATTTTTGAACTTGGAAAATAAAATAAAAACCCAAAACAATTAAAAAAATAATAAATGATACGTGTCGAAATGTGATTGGGCCAAGTGGGAGCCCAAGCCTATTTCGCAGTCACGAGTTGGGCACGTGATGCCACATCAGCGTTTTTCGTCACTCAACTTCACGGTCTTGACGGATTTGACTTGATTGCGACATTAACTGAAACATTGTCCTTAAAAAATGTAAATCGAAAACACGTTGACCAAAACGCGACAAGGCCATAGTCCAGGGACAAAAAACGTCTTTCTACCTTTAAATAAACTCTAAGAACCTAATCTGATACAGTTAAAGCATAACGACTGAGTGCACATGACAATTGTGGCGTCTCAAGTTTAGGGACCAGTTGTATTATCAAGACTTAACGAATTCATGTTGACAGGTGAGTACGTAATACTCTATGACAAGTATTTGTTCAGTCAGTCACGTTCAGTGAACCATTTACCGGCACCCATGATCTTCTCATAATATCTCTACACTGACAATCTGAGACCGATTATCATAAATGTTAAGCAGAAATAAATCATGCCAATATCAATCCTGCAACCAAGAATATGTTTGACTTTAAGTACTGAGGGAGATAAATCTCACCATCCTAACTTATTTTGGATATTATTTGATCAACTTAAAATCATGGACCTCTTTTATGCATACACACATATATAAGGATATATTATGTATATGAAGGGTGACACATAAAAGACATGTTTTGCCCGTGATATTAGAAAAGGATTAATACCATTTTGCTCCCCAGACTATTATACTTGTATCAGTTTGCTCCCTAGACTTCTAATTTGAAAAATTAAGGACCCTGGCTTTTTCAATTTTGGCAATTGAGATTCCCGATAATTTACACATTTTTCATCCAAATATTTTAGGGCAAAATGGTCTCTTCCATTCAGATCTTACCATTTTTTCTTCATGCACCATTTTTCCCTTCTTCATTTCTCGATAAATTTTGGTTGATCATCCTGACATTTTGGATGAAAAATGTGTAAATTGACGAAAGAACCTCAATTGATAAAATTGAAAAAGTCAGGGTCCTTAATTTTCCAAATTAGAAGTCTGAAGAACAAAATAGCATTAATCCTTATTAGAAATATATACAATATGTTTATCAAAATGATTTGCATTTGGGCCTATTCCAACAATACTATGTGGTTTGAAAGATTTTTTATCCTTTAATATAAAGTACAATTTAAAATGAGTGAAACTTACCTGCCCCCGTTTTAGGGGGACAGGTGGTGTCACAAGAGAGAAAAAAGGGAGAAAGAGAGAGAGAGAAAGAGAGAGAGAGAGAGGAGAGAGATAGAGAGAGAGGGATGCCAGCTGGTGAAACAGGGGGTGCAGGCAAGTTTTATTCATTTAAAATGGGTTGTTTAAATTTTGTAGGTCATGGCCTCATTTATAGGCCATCTTTACAAGCTAATCATAGTTACCATAATAATATATTTAAATATAAATTCTTAAATTGAAATCCTCATATTTCATTTTTTTATCCAAACAATAGGATTTGAAATACATAAATTTGAAAACTAAATCCAAGAATCCAAATAGATCCTAAAATTAGGATTCAATCCCACAATCAAGGATTCAAATTGGGATTCCAAATTAAGGCCTACTCTTGCTTATAAATACAGGCTCAAAATTCAAAAGAAAGGGACTTGAGACACTTTTCAAAATCAAACAAACACTTGGTCAAAGACAAACACTTAAACACTCAAAGTCTCACAGTTTTTCATCAAACTCGTGAAGAATCAACAAGCACAATACACACATGATGATTCCTTCACCACCAAGACCGAAGAATCACTACCACGTGACACATCTCGTGATCAAAGGTTGATCAAAATCAAGCCTCAATGACCCTCAATCAAATCTCACCTTCAAATCTCGACTGTTTAAAGAGACTTGAAGATTCAACCATTTGATTCAAGATCAAGTGTTCATCACTCTTGAATCAAATTAACACAAACTTGGGGATTGATCATAAAAGGATTTCTTTTGTAAAGAATAGAACAGAAGTTGTAACATCAAAATATATTGAATACAAATATTTTGTATATACGTATTTTCTTGTTATTTAATTTGCACGAACTCTGTGTTTGCAGAATTTTTTCACAAAATATAAAAAATTGAATCCATATGAATAATAATAAAAAAAAAAATTAGCCATACCGTGAGATTTTTCGTGTTGCTCAACCATTGGTTACACTAATGGCTACTAGTCGTGGGAGAGTGCATGGGAACAGAACCCGCGATCTCTTAACCACCAATAGCTTCTATTGATTTTCTTTGTACGTCATCGTAACGGTTGCCTTTTCTGGTTACACGCATTTTCCTCCAGGTCCAACTTGTTAGAGAGAGAAAAGGAAAGAAAGAGAAAATCTTTAGACACAGAGAGTCAGAGAGAGAGAGAGAGAGAGAGAGAGAGAGAGAGAGAGAGAGAGAGTGGGGAGGGTTCAGTTTTGATCTTTGGGAGCAATACTTTGTTTAATAATATCCAGACAAATAGCAACCCTCCATAATCTATTTAAGCATAAGCTGCATAACCTCTCATTCAATTATATAAGTCTTGTCTTTTTTTATTTTCCTTCCTTTTTCTTGGTCTCTTACTTAATTTGCCCAAGACAGGGCAAGAAGATAGAGAGATAGAGAAACAGAGAGAGAGGACGGTTGAGAAGACCGTTGGTGGGGGGAGGATTCTGACGAGATAGTGATGAAGAATCTGTTGAACTGAGTTCATCACCTTCTTCATCAATATCTCTTTTTATCTTTCTCTTCACCACCACCTGTTCTCCCTCTGTCTTTGTCTTCCATTTGGGGTCCTTTTCATTTCCTCTGTTAAACTGATCTTGGGGTGTTGTGTTGGGTGCACCTAATTTTTGATCCAATCCAACAACCCAGATCTGTTCCCACTTTAATTTATTTGTTTTCCAGATTTTATTTGTTCCAAAAGAAAATCAAAGATTTTGGAGATATGGGTCTCTGTATCTAGACTTCTTTTATCTTAATCATTATTTTTTTCTTGGGAATTCCAGGTGTCAGAAAACCCATATCAGATCTGAGTGCCCCACCTCCATTAGCTTCTTGGTTCCAGACTTCCAGTCTTTTTTATCTCTCATTCTTCCTCTCTTTGAATGACAGCTGTTGGAGTTGTCTGTACGGCTGGGTTCTTTAAAGTTTAAAGTTTAAAGGAGAGGCAACCAACCCATTTAGATTGAAGGAGAGAGAGCAAAGTATTTTAGCTTCCTTTTGGTTCTAGATTGGCTAAGGTGAGTTCCCACCAAATTTTGGTTTCACCACCAATTATATGATTTATATCTGATTACACTTCGGCGGAGGAGGCCCACCGTTGGGTTTGGTGGGCTTCATCGAAACCAATAAAAACCCATATAAAAGGGGTTGTTGAATTGAAGATCCCACTTGTGCTTTTATAATTTTTAAGTGAAAGACAATTCAATTCAATTCAAGCTTCCTCTTCCACTTTGGTATTTTACCATTCATTGCTTTTCCACAATTGGTTCCTCCAAATATTTGATCTTCAACCTTTATAATCATTCATTCATATGCCAAACTTGAGTTTGACCCTCAAGAGTACTTCCCTTTTCTAATGCTACTTTACTTCTTCATCACTTGTCTCTCCTTTCTCTTTTTCAAGACTCTTCCTCTCAAACCTCTCCCACCATGGGCTTGTGAGATGTGCTTGTTGTCACCCTGGTTTTGGAAACAACCATCATTCCTCTCCCTATCCAACTTGGCAAAGAAAAGCTTCATTTCGATTTGTTTTCTGTCGCAATTTCCTTCCAAAATGTGCCTCCATAGAAAGACTCTAACAACTTGCAAAGTTGAGAACAACAAACACATTGAAGACACCACCGCGGAGATGTCTGTGTTGGACTTGCCGGATTTGGTGTTGGAATGCATTCTCGAGAGACTTCCTCCCAATGCGCTATTTCGAATGGCGGGTGTTTGTAGCTCTCTGAGGGAGAGATGCATGAGTGACCACCTTTGGGAGAGGCACATGAAACAGAAATGGGGCAGAGTCATTGGCCCTGCAGCCTACAGGGATTGGCAGTGGCATGTTGCTTCGAAAACCGATTTGGGTGATGCCAAGCAAGGCAGACAAAAAGGCCTCTTGAGAATTCTGTCTCTTGGTTGGCCTTTCTCATGGATTAAATCCAAGGTTGATGATACCACCAAGCACACCACTTCTTTTACAGCTGATTCCATCATGTCTTGGTACCTTGCTCTTGAGACTGGCAGGTTCTGGTTCCCTGCACAAGTCTATAACCGCGAGGTATCTATCTATCTATCTGCCTACCTATCTATTGAGTTTGCAATCAATGTTGTTTGATGAAAAACAGTGGATTCTGTTCTGCTTATCATGAGCTTTGTTTCCCTTCCTGAAAATTCAAATATACATTTTTTGTGCTGAGTTGCAGAATGGGCATGTTGGTTTTATGTTATCATGCTATGACGCCGAGCTTAGCTATGATCCTCCCACAGACACCTTCCAAGCCAGGTAGTTGGACAATTGGGACTTTCCCATAAATATTTCTTATTGCTGATTGCATTAGTACTCTACATTTGTATATGATAAGTTGTTGATGAGGGTTATCTAATTTGCAGGTACCCACCTCATGGAAGGAGAGCAGTTGCAATTGAGAATGGTGTGACGTGGGAGAGGCTTAGAGCAGCACCAGTTGACACTTCGCCATATGATCTTCATATCTCTGACTCTGACTGTTTGCTAGAATTACGCCCTGGTGACCATATTGAGATTCAGTGGAGAAGAAACAAAGAATTCCCTTATGGTTTGTTCTTCCTCCAAAATCCAAATCCCTTTTGAATTATTCCCCCTTTTTTTTTTTTAACAGCTCTTTTATGTCATCTAGAGTTTCCTTATGGTTTGTTCTTCATACAAATACCGGAAAGCATCTTGTTTTATATTTTCTCAAATCCTTTTTTTTTTTTCTTACTTTAATTTAATTTTTTTAATTCCCATTATGTAGTGCATAGGCCAAAGGACACATTTCAAAGAAACTTAAAGATTAAGTGGCATCTAATATCCATCAATTAGAACCTGAGCAGTAAATATCTAATGTTATACAGCTATGACTTTTGCTTGGATCTTAATGGCAAACTTATACAAACAGATTTGAGTCTTTTAATTTGCAAAAACACAAATAATATGCAAAGTAAATTCAATTTCTAATTATTCATTGCTTGATGGGGTTTGCTGCATTATGTATTGCAGGTTGGTGGTATGGTATTGTAGGTCACCTGGAATCGTGTGATGGGAATGAAGATTACTGCCTTTGTTCAAATAGTAGTGAGTAGATTTCATTCTTTTTACCCCTCCAAGTAGAATCTTATGCTCTGTATGTGACTGAAAACAAATTTTTCTGTTGGAATCTGACAACTAATTTTGGCTGGAATTTTCAGCAAAAATTTTTAGATAAACCAAATTTTAATGCTAGTTTTATTATTGCAATCTTTATATTCTTGTGACAAGCCAAGCCATTGACATTGGCATCTCTAAAGTTGTGGATAATATGAATGTAAAGTTTACTTTCACAGAATAGACACTAAAGTCTTGGCCTTGTCCCTTTCTTTTCTGATGCCCAATTTTTAATAGATGGACCACCCTTTTTTATGCTTATTTGATCGGACCCCAAGACATATCACTGTCAAAATGTCATAAGTTCCACCAACATTGTGATAACTTTGTCTCAGCAGAATATTTATGGCCAACCACAATGAAAGAGCACAATGTTCCCTAGAGTCTCTGTTTCAGTGCCTAATTTTGGAATCTTGGTGCTTTGTGGGGCTAATTGCAACCAGTCAAAGCTATCTTGCAAGAGATTTGTATCCTCCTCCCACCACAAACAAACAAACAAACAAACAATAATTGTGAGGAAAAATAACATTAATTATGATAATGTTGGTGATGATATAATCATAAAACTATTAGCAATACTATAATGCTTTCTAACTACTTTTTGCATATGATAAAATATAGCAATGCAACTATGTTTTGGAAGGAAAGGAGATTACTTTTGCATAATTCTCGGCCACAGAAAACTGCTTTTATAATTGGTTCCAATCCATTTTGTCCTCTTATTTTTGTCTAGGAAAATTATTGAAATAATTACAGATCCTCAAATATTTCTGTACATGTTGAGTCAGTGCTTTGAGTTCAGATGTGACGAGGCATGTTGCAATATATTATATTATAATGGGCCAACTTTTCTTGACAGCTATTAAATTTGAAAGTTTGGCCATTATATATAGTTAGTTACGTGCTTCGAATGGAATCCTATAAGGCAATTCTTAGCATGTCATTGTAGAAGACGGCGCCGTATTACTGTATAAGATGACACACTCTTATATAGAAATGCATATAGAATTTCCGTATAGAATTTCATGCGGATCACACGTGGATTAAGGAATTTGTGATAGATTAATATTGATCATGATTGTACTTTTTGTTTTGTCTATGTAATTAGTGATTTGGCAAAACGGTGTTAATTAATAATTTGTGAACAGACAATGTGGTGCTGGAGTTCAACCAGTACACGCGTGGATCAAGGTGGAGATGCACAACCATCAACAGAAAAGAGCACAGAGAGGAAGGAAATGAGGCAGATGGGTTTTATGGAGGAATCAGGAAGCTTAACACCAAGGAAGAGATTTCCACGTGGAAGCACCTTTGGCCAACTCAAGTCTTGGAATAGCCTCAGCTGACTCTGCTTTCAGATATATATATATATATATATATGCCTTTTTTTTTTTTTTTTTTTTTTTTTTTTTTTTAAATATTCTGATCAATCAATTGAATTTATTAATCCACTTGCATATACAACTAATACAAGTGGGTTTCTCATTCAACTGCATTGATGTGGAGACCCTGGTCTTCTACTCTTTTAGCTGTTCCCATTTTCTTCAACTATTTTTTTCGTGGGAGATTTATTGGGCTATTTTATGGGATTATGATCCTGTACATTGCCTCCAATTAATGTAACATAATTACCCCACGATATTGTATAATTTTAGTTGATAATCTCCATTTCGAGGTCATAGAAAGTTGATACCCTCCACTTCTTAGCAACCTTTTTCATTAGCAGCTGGGTTATTAGATTAAAATTCTATCTTTTGATTTTTCCAGTGTTCTTAGCAACCACCAAATGAACATCAATATCTAGGAAGAATCCTTTACTCGGGCTGCTGACCACATCATCCATACAGCCATCCACTAGAATTTAAACAACTCTTAACTTATTAGGACCTGACAACAATTTATTTTACCCAAAAGTTGTCAGCCAAAACTTGCGGTCCAATTGGTTATTTTTCCTCTAGGTTTGATTGTTATGGGCTTTTGCCTCCTTTAGTTAATATATTTGTTTGTTTACCAAAATAAAATAAAAAATTGTGAAAACTAAAACCCTCATTTTTCTAGACACACCGAAGAAAAAGACATAACATAACAAGCTAATCTATGAGTCATTGTATTGGCTCCATGAGGAACATGAGCTATAGTAAAAACCCCTAAGGGCTCATTTGGTATTTCAAATTATATTGACTAATTTATGTCGGATAGTATCAAGGAATAAAATTTCGATGAAAATTTCGATGAAAATTTTGAAAATTTTTAAATTTTGATAGAAATTAGACGAAAACGACGGAAATTGTTATCAAAATACGGAAATTTTGAATGAAACTTTACCATATGTTTATTTAACATATTATCTACTACATTGATAAAAATATTGAAAAAACCAAATTATATAATAAATTTCATGTGATATAAGATAAATATAATACGCGCTGAAGGCAAATACTGTTAAATCAAATTAGTATAATGAATAAATGAAATTAGTATATTCTTTATATTCTATAATTTATACACTAAATCCTAATACTAAACTCTATATACCCTAATACTTTTTATAGTTTATAATCTATATACTAAACCCTATATACTTTATAATCTATACTCTATATTGTTTAAGATATCGTATATGATATTAGA
>JAOTQX010014437.1:0-13801 GCA_026122645.1 Dryas alaskensis | reverse complement strand
GGTTTTCCCAAAATTTGAATATATTAATGAAAATTAGCAATTAGAAGTTCCAAGGGATCAAGTTCACTATAAATTAGAAGGTGAATTATAAGGAATAAGTACCTGCATAGGGGCATAATTAGGTGAACTTTGGGCTTGTGGTGTTGTCAATGACATTCCAGACTGGTGAATGGGTTGAAAGCTTGAAGCTGTTATGGGGAATTTGCCTATACAATTGTTGGAACCCCGTCCGAGTACTCCTCCACTACCAGTATGACCACATAGGCCTTGAACCATGCTCTCTTCAAATACTCCATTACTTCACAGAAACAATGGCAATGGTCACATGCATATAATTGACTAAGTTGATCCTTTTAATAAAAGACATGAATTAATTGCTAACCAGTAACCGCTTTGGAATTTGCATGACAATAAGACTAAACTCAGAAATTTATTAACCAAATTAATGATGTGTTCTATATATCTTATTCATTATAAATTAATTAATTAAGTTTTCACTTCTCAGTGACAGTAAATTTCGAAAAATAAAATACTGTCACAACATTTAGTGAACAAATTTTGTGAGTGTAGGAGTGCTCAATTTGATGAAGATGATTACAAACCTGTAAGGTCTAACATTTCGAGGATGATCAAATGGCATTGGAAGCTGGCTAGAACTAGAGCTTTGAGCAGCCCAGTTCCATTCATTTCCCACAGAATTCAGTGTTGCAGAAGCTTGTCTGTTGATCTTCATCTGTTCGTTCTGATGATGTATCTGTTCCCTCTAATGATGTGTATATGATGTTATGTAATTTCAAGGGATGAGAACAAATTTACTAAAAGGTCATTTTTGCCGAAGATAACAAAAAACAAGGTAAATTTTTTTATAAAATACCTGGAATACCATTTGCCCGCAGGAAGATGATGAATTAACAAGCAACGTTTTCTGGTTAAGTAAATATATGTTAAAAATTTTAAGAAGACACAATTGACCAAAAAGGCAATGAAATTAAAACTAGTTGTACAAGTAGTATTTTTGCAGAAGAGAACTTACTTTCAAATTCGTGACTCGTTGTAAAGAGGCTTTCAAGTTTTTCTCACACAACAAGAGTTCAGATAGTGAAAGATCATGGTCTGGTTTTGGCTCATAACCCCTTTATGTAATGTATATAAAAATGTTAGGAAAATTGCAAGTCAAAGAAAGCTAGTACATATATGCATGTTAGAAGTTAGTGCATTTAACCCAAAACTAATTAATTGGTAATACAATGGACGGAAACGTTAATTATGTATATTTAAAAAATATATATGTTAAGAAATTGTATTCAACATGTACCTCAGCTTAGCCTCTACCAGCTTTAACTCAATTGTAGCTCTTTTTACTTCTATCTCGAGAACCTAGAGAATTGCAATTGATCAACAAAAAGAAAAAGGAAACAAAAAGGAGTTAGTGAAACTATAATCGATCACAAAACAATTCTTCACGGTTGAACAAGTAAATTAAAAGGAATAAAATTCAGTCCAAAAGGAAATTAACTTAAGAACAAAAGAACTTTATTACATTTATAAAGGAGCCAAATTATGATTTGGTACTTGTAATTTGGGCCAAGTACCACTTTGGTACTTGTACCGTAGTTTACTAATTTCTAATCAATTAATATCAATTTTGGTACTGTAGTTTACTAGCTAATTGTTTTAATTGTAATCTAATTGCTTATATAATTTCGTCAAATTTTTGATCTAAAAAGTCTAATTTACTCCCTCATGTGTCTCCCGTGTACCCCTCAAGTGTTCATTTTATAAAAAAAAATTATGCTTGTGAGCATAAATTGGACTTTTTAGGTTGAAAAAATTGATGAAATTAAGCAATTAAAACAATTAGTAAACTACATTACTAAAATTGAGACAATTGAAACTACAAGTATCATAGTGGAACTTGACCCAAACTATAAATACAAAATCATAATTTAGCTTTTATAAAAAGAAAGATGTACTTACTTTAATACTGCAAGTATGAGATCCATGCACGATACAGATCAAAATGAGAAAGGGGAATCACATGAGGCACCATGAGCAAGGAAAATTATGTTAAAAGTAGTTCATGGACTGGATTTTTCATAAAAATAAATAATAGATCGAATGCATGTATGATTTTGTCTGTAACTTGGAAAAAGAAAACAGTTAATTATCTTAAGCGTGATAATGTTATCTATTTTAGGTTAAAAGTACAACAACATATTCTCACTATATTGTGTGAAAAAAGGGTATTATCAGAATAAAAAAATATGGTAACGTTGACACAAAAAACGTGCTGATGTGGAATGCACTGGCACAAAGTCAAAGAATCTTATTCAAAAATCAATCTTGTTACATTACGGTTTAATGTAAATTCAATCTTAATTAATAAAGGATAAAAATCTTAAAACCATTTCTTTATTTCTATTGGTCACTACTTTGATCTTATTAACGGTGTTTCTCTGTTAATTTAAGACCTTTTTTTGTGTTTTTTTTTTTTTTTACAATCTATTAATTTAAGACTTTGTGTGTTTAAATTTAGTACTCTTTTTTTATTTACCTCAGTTTGAAATTATTATTTTCCTAACTTCAAACATATTATTTTCAATATGCTTTGTTAACTCAAGGCCGGCTCTTATGTTTTTCAAGACTATTTTTTTCTGGTGACAATGTTTTTCAAGACTATTATTAATGTTGCATTTCTTTATTTCAATTGGTCACTACTCTGACCTTATTAGGAATATTTCTCTATTAATTCAAGACTCTACTCAATTTTTCTCTGTTTGCATTTAGTACTATATACGTGTTTATTCACTTAACTTCGAACATATTATTTTCAATATGCCATGTTAATTCAAGGCTCCTTGAAAAACATGAGAGCCTTGAACTTTTTTTGTGTAGACAAAAATAAAATAAAATTCAAGGTTGTCATGTTATTCAAGACTACTTTGACCTTCTTTGGGTGATTACTCTGTTAATTCAAAAAGAACAAAAAAACACTGTTTTTCCTCTGTTTGGAATTAATATTATGCTTTTATTTTTACTTAACTTTTAACATATTATTTTCCTAAATCGCATATTGTCATGCTTTAAAGAAGTGCATAAAGAATATTAATCCCTGTTAATTAATTAAGTTGCAATTGATTTAAAGTATTTGGTAAGCATAATTTGTTTGTCTTCTTTTTGAAGTTTGAATATATAATTCCATATTATACATTTTTTAAAAATCTAAAATCCAAAATCCTAGCTAACCTCCCTCACAATGCACACACTTTTGTTGGTGCCCATACACAAATTAGGGCAAATCATTAAGACTTTTGAAACTATATCTAATAGCCACCCTAACACTCCTGCATGAGAGTGTGTGTGTGTGTGTGTGTGTGTGTGTGTGTGAGAGAGAGAGAGAGAGAGAGAGAGAGAGAGAAGGACTAACTGGTTTTTTAGGAACATAATTAACTTGTTCTCGTCAGTACAATTAATGCCCCTAAGCTTGGCCAGCATCTGCTGATGCACAATATATGAATTAATATATTTTCCAATTAATAAGAAGAAAAACAAAAATCAATATGTCAGGAAAATGAAGAATATTATATGACTATATAATGTAAAATATCTTGGAGCAAGAAAAAATACCTCAGCGTTGCTTGTGTGACTGTTTTCACCAATAGCAATTGATCAATCCCCACCAATTCACCCAATACAAATGGAAATCATTGTCAAGATACGTAAAAAATTTGAAAATTAATAAGCAAAATATAACAGAGCAAAAATAAATAAAGGCAAAGAAAAATCAACTGCGCGCGGGTGGTAATTAAATTCATACTGATGTCTTTCTTCTGCGGGCAGATTGATATAGTGCTTCGGTAAATCTTCCGCTCTGTTAAATAATATTTAATTAATTTCAGAAAATTTTAAGGTAATAATAACAAGAAGAACACACACAAACACACACGCACACACTCTAGTGTATATATATATAAACATAAACAGAAAACTTCAAGTGCGTATGTCCTTGCTTACAGACATCAGCGAGCGCAGCTCGAACGCTGACTAATGTCCTCAAGTGCAGTACGTAGGCACTTAAAGTCATATGTATACATATAAGTCAATTCTTACAAGAGATACGCCATGTTGTTAACACTATTTTACCCACAAAAATAAAATAAAATTCATTGTATGTTTGCGTTCACACCTATGTTTTAGGGTAACAGTTTGTAAGCGAAAATAAAAATGTGAAAAAGAGAAAATAAGAGCTATGGTTCTAACAACGACAGATCTGTCTAAAAAGTTCATTACTACATATATATAACGACATTTGGACAACGTAAAATCGGTCTAAGAAATTATTGTACATATAACAACTTTGGATCCGGAAAATGGTCTCGTCTAAGAAGCTTGTTACATAGCTGTATATATGAATATCAATCAACATATAGAAAAGATGACCTGTTTGGGTTGGAGAACTTGGTAGGACGACCAGTCTGTGTCAAGGTAATATGTGTGTCGCAGCTGTCTGGCATCTCATGGGCCTTTCTCTTTCCCTTAGACAACGTTCCAATCTCTAACTTGCTTCGATCCATCTTACTCAGATCTGATCAGAAAAGTAGTGAGTATAGCAAACAAAGGAGCAGAGTATCAAGTTCAGTGAGAAGTTGATGAAGAAGGCTCTTTTGGCTTTTTGTTCTAGTGTTTGGGAATCGGGAGACTCTATCTAGCAGAGGCCAAACAGTAAGCCCTTACTGTGTTTCTCGCATGTGTTGGGCATGACCCATTTATTTATAATCCAACAAAAATGTTTTTTCTTTTATTTTTGTGGTAAATAAATGATACATGCATGGCCACATTAGATAACACTTTGGCCAATGGGTGCTCCTATGCTATTGACCTTGGCTACAATTGTTACAATTGCCACGGTACCACCAACCAAAACGAGACACATCAGCTTATGCTAGAATTTTCCACTAGGGTAATTTCGAAATAAACCAATATGTAAGGGGTATTTTTGAATTTGTGACTATTCCCTATCTTGGCAAGTTACGTGTTCTCAACTGACACATAAAAAATATGTAATCCTTGCTCACATACCAAATCTAGAGAAAATGTTTGAACCTACATTAAATGCTTGAGTCAATTATGGCATATTTATCTGGTCATGTTGAGAAACAATTAGAACCATTTGCATATAAACTCAAGGTTTTTTATTTGAATGGTAGACAGCAAATGTCCATGGTACTAGAAGCCCTGCAAAGTAGAAACTTAAATTTTTAAAAATTAAATAAAAGAAAACATGGCAAAAAAGTATACATGATTATAATTGAAGAAATTAGAGTAACTAATCTAAAATCAATTGGTAATGACTTGATGTGGGATGCTTTAAACACGCACTCTTACATGAGTGTGAATTGAGCAAGACACGTGTACAACTTATATTGGCTGATGTGAGAGGACGTGTGGCCTTTTGACCTGGCTAACAGGTGGATTTCATGTTTTGATACATTGAATTTAGAGTAACCAACCAAAGAACAACTCAAACAAACTGGAAATTTGTGGATAAGCCTAAGAGATTACATATTGTACGAGAAGATTTCACATTGTCTCAATAGAGATGCTCTCAAACATGCCCCCTCATGGGTTGCGTAACTTAAGCCAAATATGTAGACAACTTATATTGGGTGACATACGAGCATGTCTAAACGTTTGGCCTAATACGTGGATTACCCACTATGATACCATGAAAACATTATAACATCCAAGTCAAAAGCAATATATAGAAAAGAGGTGGAGAGGCTCACAACATAATATAACTTCACAATATAAACAGGTCCCCGCTGAGCATGTCTGTACTTCAAGAAAGGTGCAGATGTACTCCCTTGTCTTGTGGTTCTATAATCGAAACCATTCATTTCCAAGATGCACCATTAAGGCCCAAGAAAATAACGATTTCGATTATTCAACTTCCTTGTAAGATGATCAAGGGAACTAGGGAAGAAAGTCTACACTTTTCACTATTTGTGGATGTCCACAATAATCGTGTGTGTGTGTGTGTATACCTTAATTACGTACCTTGGATTCACTAGCTTGAAGTTTCCCTCGAACCAATCTTACAAAAATCAAACTGAGCGAGGATAGAGGTAGATGACCAAGGAATCGTCCCTTAGCAATATATTTGTGATTAAATTTAGAATCCTTCATAAATATTTTGGATAGAAGCTAGAGTTGTGGTATTGTAGTGTGTAATTTATGAAGAAAGGCCTTTACTTTTGTGACACCGTCAAATACAACAAAATGTCAACAATTTTGGTAAGACCATTTTGTAAATTTAGTATTACTAATTCTATATTATTTAAAATATTCAATGAATATCATTTCATTAAACCAAAATGACAACAGTATGTTTATGTAAGACCTTTTTACCCTTTGGTATTACTCTTCTTCCTTTTTTTTATTGAAAACTAGAAAACGTATTACTCTTTTATTTGCAAATATTTAATGAAAATAAGATCTAGAGGTGTAAAATACAAATCAATTAAGTTTTACCCATTTGTGCTTCATGTCGTGTTCGTGCACATATCTAAGACCTAGGCCTAGCTTGGCCCGGCCATGGTATGCCCCCCATTCGTGCTTGTGTCGTCTTCGTGTCATGCCTTAAATAGGTTGAGATCATTTTTCCCTTTTGTTTTTTAAGGATTAAAAACTATCTTATATTATATTATATTTTTTATAATTAATATTTATATTTTTTTCTTGAAAATTGAATTGTATTGTTTAAAGTTTAAACGAGTCATGTCTTATTCATACCCATTTCATGTTCTTGTTTGTGCTTATCTCATATCGTGCTCTTTCGTTGATGGGTTAAAATCCTTGCCCGGCTTAGGCTTAGCCCATTTATTTGTGTAAGGGTATTATTGGGTTTCTGACTATGCCATATCTTGGCAAGTTATATACTCATCAATTGGAAGATAGCAAATATGTAGGTCTAGTTAGAATTAAATAGACGTATTTACCAAATGATGTGTTATGTTAAAGATATATATTAGTTTCAGAGTTAGACTAGCTAGATTTGAATAAAGTAGCTAGATTTGAATAAAGGAAATACTACTACATCATTTGGTGAATAAATAGCATGATTTATCAATCCCCACCAACCCAATATCAAATGATTTCGATGATGAAAACAGTCAAAACAGTCACACAAGCAATGCTGAGGTATTTTTCTTGCTGCATGGGTAAATTACATTATATACCCAAATATTATTCATCATTTTCCTTATATTGATTTCAATTTTTTCTTCTTATTAATTGGACCAACCCAATATTAAATTAGATCAATCCCCAACATTGCGGTGTGGTTCTCCAGAACCACATCTTTTGCCTAGGGTTAGGACTTTTGCTTAGATGGGCCTATTTGTTTGGGTTTTTTGTTAGTTATTTATCTTGTTTGAGCCTTTGGGCTTTAGCTTTGTATTTTCTGTGTCTTTTGGGCTCTTTTAATGCATTTCTTGTCTCGACAAAAAAAAAAAATCCAATATCTAATGGAAATTAATCACAAATTAAAAATTAAAAATTTATATATAACCAAAAATAACGTATAAAACACAAATAAAGGCCAAGAAAAATCAAGTGGGGGTAGTAATTCATAGCTAGTGATATCTTTTCTCTTTGGGTAGATTGATATAAGGCTCTAGAGTCCAGTAAATGTTAGACCATGATAATTGTTTAATATAGAAAAAGTTTAAGGTAATAATTAAGAACAAAAAAACAAACACGAACACGGACACGTACACGCCCACAAACATGAACATGCACACGAACACGAACACACACACACATACACATCTGTGTATATATATATATATATATAGAAAACTTTAAGTGTGCAAATTCACACTTACAGACATCAGTGAGCATTAATTTGAACGCTAATGAATATCGACAAGTGCGGTACGTAGGAACTTGAAGCCGACTTTCTATAACGACAATAAAAATGTGAAATAGATAAAACGAGAATTGTGGTTCTAACAACGATGAATCTGTCTAACAAGTACATTACACATATATATATAACGACATTTAAACCACATAAAATTCGTCTAAGAAATTATTATACATATAACAACATGCGATCCAGAAGAAGGTTACATCTAAAAAGCTCGTTATATAGCTATATTTATGTACATATATCAATCAACATATATAATAGATTACTTGTTTGGGCTGGATAATTTGGTAGGACAACCAGTTGTTGTCACGGTGACACGTGTGTCGCAGTTGGCTAAGATCCCATGTTCCTTTCTCTTACGCTTAGAGAACGTTCCAATCTCTAACTTGTTTTGATCCATCTTACTCATATCTGGTAAGAAAATGAGTGAGTACTATAGCAAAAAGAAGCTAGCTTGATAGCAAACAAAGGAGCAAAGTATCAAATTCAGTGAGGAGTTGATGAATAAGGCTTTTTTGGCTTTTTGTCATAGCGTTTGAGAATTGTGAGACTCTATCTAGCAAAGGCCAAACAAAATTTTTTTTTTTGGTGGTAAATTAATAAGTACATGCATGACCACGTTGGCTAATCCTTTGGCCAATAGCTGCTCCTATGTTGTTGACCTTGGCTACAATTGTTACATTGCCACGGTACCACCAACCAAAACAAGACACATCATCCTATTTTAGATTTTTCTACTAGGGTAATTTAATTTGAAATAAACCAATATGTAAGTGGTATTTTTGGTTTTGTGATTATTCCCTATCTTGGCAAGTTATGTTTTTCTCAAATGGCACATAAAAAGTATGTAATCCTTACTGACATACCAAATAAAGAGGAAATGTTTCAACCTACATTAAAAACTTGAGTTAGTTATGGCATATTTACCTAGTCATATTGAGAAGGATTGAGAAATAATTAGAACCATTTGTAGATAAACTCAAGGTTTTTTTCTTTGTTACATTAGAGGGAATCAAACTCTGGATCTAGTCTAATCCTAATCTTTACCACACCTATCCTCACCACTTGGGCTAACCCCAAGGGCTTAAACTCAAGGTTTTTTTTATTTTTATGCTAGACGGATAATGTTCATGGTACTAGAAGCCCTTCAAGTAGAAACTTAAATTTTAAAAAATTAAATAAATACATGGCATAAAATATACATATTATAAATGAAGAAAGTAGAGTATCTAATCTAAAATCAATTAGTTATGGCTTGATGTGGAACGCGTTATTCATTTTTGTAGGGCCTACTTGGTGTTTCGTTTTTCTTTTACATCATCCATTGTTGTTGTTACTGGAGGCAGTGATGTTGGTAAAGTTCACATTTTGTAGTAATATAACTCATATGTGATTGTAGGAGATAGAGCAATAAAGTCATAACTAAACCATACATTTTATGTAATTTCAAGGTATAACAAATTTACAAACATGAAAGGTTTTATTTAATTCTTGAAATATCATTTGCCCGGTGGAAGATCATGGATTAGCTAAGCAACATTATCTGATTAAGTAAATGTAGAAAAGTATAAGAATTGATGAAAACAGAAAACTAGACAATGAAATTAAAACCAATAGTACCAATAGTGTTTTTGCTATCTTATGTTAATTTTTCATTCTTAAAATCAATCATTAACATTTAGTTGAAAAATTGCATTTTCTTGTTTGCAAGTTTTTAAAATGATAAAAAAACAATGTTTAATAAGTTATGCCTAATTCAGACTAATTTCATGTTCGTGTTCGTGTTGTACTTAGCCCATGCCGTGCTCTTTTGGATGGGCTACAAACTTAGGCCCAGCCCGATCCATTTACTTTTGTAAGGCTATTGTTGGATTTGTCACTATGATATATCCTGACAGAATGATAGGTTATATTGACATCAACTATCATAAATATGTAATCCTTGCCAACAATACCAAATATAGTGAAAATAAAATGAACCTACATTAAAAGCTTGAATCAGTTATAGCAAATTTGGCTACTCTGGCTCACAATTAAATAGAATGATTTGTAGATAAACTCAAGGCTTTTTTATTTTTATGCCAGGCAATAAATATCCATGCAAAGTAGAAAAGTTATATTATTAAAAATTAATTCAAAGAAAAATTGGGAAGAAATATACTTATTAAATTAAGTATTTAACCCAACATCAAGTAAAAAATTGTGATGAGGCCCAAGACATCATGTATTGTAAGGCAAACCTTCATATTCTCAATGTGGGACACTCTAAACAGACTCCTCATGTGTAGCGTGACTTGATCCAAACACGTGTAGAAGTTAAATTGGGTAACGTGGCACATCCGTTCTTCACACGTAGATTTGATGCTCTCATATGTCGAACGTACAAATTAGATCACCCAATCAAAAACAACTCAAAACCAATTGAAAATACATTGAGATGCCGAAAACAATATATTTATTTTGTATGTCAAGGCTTCACATTGTCCATTTTAGTTTTCTCAACGAGCTCCCTCACGTGCATGCATATATGTAGTAACATAACCAACGGAACAACGGAAAAACACGTTTGACATGGGTGGAAGGGATATGATGGATATACTAAATTCTAATTTTAAAAATTGCTAACTTGGAAATGTAGGAAAGTGAGTGAACCGGCAAGTAGTCAAATGAATGAACATATGGACAAACATAATAATAATAACACGGATTTTCATATAGAAGAAATATGAATTTGAGGAGATTTCCTTAACTATTTAACTAGATCAAAATAACATAATTTCAACTTCTTAAAAAACATGGCTTAGAGTTTTGTTAATTATGCCGACGTCAAAAAAAAAAAATATCACTCTCAAAATAAATCATGGTAAACTGCCAATGCTACAAGCAATTGAGTTAGAATACATGTTAAGATATTCTATTGAGTTCAAATTCTCTACAAAAGCAAAGCCATCACAATAGTCCCATGAGTTAGTCTATTTCTTCTCTTCAACGCTACTTGTGGCATTTTACATCTCAGCTTGTACAATAGGCGACATAAGTTCCGCTGAACGCTCCTATATAGTTTGATTCATGTATGTAGGACCTACTCGGGGTTTCCTTTTTCTTTCAAAGCCTCCATTAATGTTGTTGTCACTTGAGACAGTGATGTCTATGAAGATAGGTTCACATTCTTGTGCAACTATTGGAACCCCCTCCAAGAACTCGTCCATTACTTCCAATAATACTAAATTCACAAAATTTATTAATCAAGTTTGTCTACTAAATGATGTGTTGTTAGGTTCAAAGTGATACTTGATTTGAATAAATGAAATAATGCTACATCATTTGGTGAATGAATTTTGTGAGTGCTTGAGTGCTCCATATATTGATGAAGATGATTACAAACATGTAAGATCTAATATTCCGATAATCAAATCGCATTGGAAGATAACTAGAAGTAGAGCTTTGATTTGGGCGCCTAATTCAGTTCATTCCTCGTATATATATTAGGTCTACGATGCAGATCAGATAGGAGCTAGAATGAGACATCACACAGAACACCATGAGCAAGTGAAACTATGTTAAAAGTAGTTTATGGACTGAATTTTCAACTAAAAAAAAAATGACATTGGTTATCTATGTTTGAAGCCCCACTCTACCCATGGTCATCCACACTGGTGACGGTCCAATACCGGCGACGCCCACTGCCAGCACTAGCAAGTCCAACCGCTTAAAACCTTCCCTCGACAGAATGCCCTTTTTTTTTTTCTTCTGCCAACAGAACCCACTTTTGCACTTTCTAATTCTTTTAGATCAAATAATTCCTCTTGAATTGAATAAATGCAATTTCAACATTAAGAATCGAAGGAGTGTGAGTCTGTGTTGTAAATTTTGGGCAGCACAAAAAAATAAAGGGTCTCTATTAGGAATTGAAGCTTGCATGGAAACATCAAGTGAAAGGGAAAAATAAATCGGCAATCCGTTGAGAGACCTAAAATATTATATATTGTTTCGTAAGGCTTCAAATTCTCAGTCTAAGATACTCTCAACACACCCTTCCATCTGTAACTTGAGCCAAACAATTTTTAAACTTTTGTTGGTTGGCGTTCGAGCACGTGTTTCTTTTTGGCCTATCACTTAAAATGTCTTCTTTGATCAGAGATATTGCATTTGTCTATGTATCATAGTTAGATGACCAATGTTCAATTTGACTGATTTATTTACAAATATGATCTTTGATGGAAGCACTAAGAAATAAATGGCATGTTCTTATTATTTTACTTCATTATGAGATTATCGAGGAAATAGGGTCTGTGCTAGATTCACAATCAACATTATTTGATTTAGTAAATGTAGGAAAGTATAAGAAGATGAAAATGGAAAACTAGGCAATGAAATTAAAACCAATACTACAAGTAGTGTTTTTGCTATTTTATGTTAATTTTTAATTCTTATAATTAATTATTAACATTTAGTTGAAAAATTGCATTTTCTTGTTTGGAAGTTTTTTAAAATGATAAAAAAAATAATGTTTAACAAGTTATGCCTAATTCGGACTCATTTCATGTTCGTGTTCTTGTTGTACTTAGCCCATGTCGTGCTCTTTGTTGATGGGGTACAATCTTAGGCCCAACCTAATCCATTTACTTGTGTAAGGATATTGTTAGATTTGTCACTATGATATATCTTGACAGAATGATAGATTATATTTACACAACTGGCAAAAATACAATCTTTGCCAACAATACCAAATACAAAGAAAATAAAATGAACCTACATTAAAAGCTTGAATCAGTTATAGTAAATTTTGATGCTTTGGCTCATAATATATTAAATAGAATGATTTGTAGATCGATAAACTCAAGGCTTTTTTATTTTTATGCCAGGTAATAAATGTTCATGCAAAGTAGAAACATTATATTGTTAAAAATTAATTAAAAGAAAAATTGGGAAGAAATATACTTATTAAATTTATTATTTAACCCTAAATCAAGTAACAAATGGTGGTGAGGCTCAAGACATCATGTATTGTAAGGCAAACCTTCATATTCTCAATGTGGGACACACTCTAAACAGACTCATGTGTAGCGTGACTTGAGCCAAACACATGTAGAAGTTATATTGGATAACATGGGAGCATGTCCGTTCTTGACACGTAGATTTGATGCTCTCATACGTCGAACAAATTAGATCACCCAATCAAAAACAACTCAAAACCAATTGAAAATGCATTGAGAGGCCCAAAATAATATATTTTGTATGTCAAGGCTTCTCATTGTCCATTTTAGTTTTCTCAACGAGCTCCCTCACGTGTAGTAACATAACCAACGGAAAAACACGTTTGACATGGGTGGAAGGCATATGATGGATACAAAATTCTAATTTAAAAAATTGCTAACTTGGAAATGTAGGAAAGTAAGTGAACCGGCAAGTAGTCAAACGAATGAACATATGGGAAAAAAATAAATGCATCATTGATCCACGAACTATATCATTTTTCCCAAATTGGTGCACTGATTAATTTTTCGTATCACATTGGTTCATTAATTCAATTTCACAGCCCAACTTGGTCCATTTCGTCTATTTTGTGCCAACTTCCATTAATTCTGGCCATGTGACTCACACGTTGGATTTTTGTGAGGACAAATTAGTCTTTTAATATATTGGTATTTCAAAAATTAAATAAAATAAAACTGAAAAAAAAAATTGGGATTTTTGTGAGGACAAATGTAGCACCCCCCCCCCCCCCATGTGACTCACATGTTGGATTTTTATGAGGACAAATTAGTCTTTTAATATATTGGTATTTCAAAAATTAAATAAAATAAAACTGAAAAAAAATTGGGATTTTTGTGAGGACAAATGCAGCACCCCTCCCCCCTCCCCCCT
>JAOTQX010014416.1:0-13806 GCA_026122645.1 Dryas alaskensis | reverse complement strand
AATTTCAACTAGGACTACGAACAATAAAATCTTTCAAATGCGTCCATAAACTAATATCTAAGTTAAAAAATTGGCTTGCGTTAGAGTTGATAGTTAATTGTTAGCTTGGCCAATCATAATGCGGTATGTTTAATGACGTGACATTAGTTCCGCACTTCACCAGCCCGATTTTTGACACGTGTCCATCTACCTTTTGATACGGGTCCATCACTTACTCGCCTTTCTTACATAGTTAATAGAAAGGGTTCAAATTCACAAAATTACAACTATATTTCTATATCATTATGTGAGAAATATATTTTAGGTGGGAAAGGGGAGTGAGTGGTGGGTCCATGTAAGGAGGTAGGCAAACACGTGTTGGCAATTGGGCAGGATGAGGTGTGGAAATGGCGCTGCATCATTAAGCGTACTGCTTTATGATTGGTCACGTTGGCATTTAACCCCCAAACTTAACAATGCATCTTACATAAGTCAATTTTTCAATTTAGATATTAGTTTATAGACACAATTGAAAGATTTTGTTGTTCGTGGACCAAGTTGAATACACTTAATAGTTAGTGGGTAATTTTGTACTTAAGCCATTAAAAAACATAAAAACGTTAACTGTCATGTAATTATCAATTAAAAAATAGTAACTATTACACAGTTACCATTTAAAAAAGTTCATTGACTAATTTGTAATATTAAAAATATTTATTAATTTTTTTGTAATTAGCCCTTATATATATATTTAGAGGAGTGCTCTAAAGCTAACTAATTAGTAAGTTAATACAAAACTAACCATACTTTTAGGCCCACTACATAACTAATCTCATAATCTGAACCATCCATTTTTTAGGTCATACTTCAAAGATTATCATTGTAAAAAATCAACAACATTAGAAATCATTTAGTCATCAAAATAGACGATCACTATTTTCGATAAAAACATATAAATAATTGTTACCATAATCAAATGACTAAATGACTTCCGATTTTAGAGATTTTTTATAGAGATGATCTTTGAAGTAGGGTCTAAAAAATATATGATTTGGATTTTGAAATTATATTGTGCAGTGAGCCTAATAGAGTGGTTAGCTTTGTATTAACTTACTAATCAGTTAGTTTTAGAGCATTTTTATATATATTTATATATAAATAGGAGTAAAGCTCTGAAGCTAACTTATTCGCAAAGTAATATAAAATTAACCACTCTTTAGACTCACAATATAAATAATTTTAGAAATCAACTAAATTAAAGATTATCACTATAAAAAATCAACCAAATTATAAACGATTTGGTTATCTAGATGCGATCAAATATATAAAAAATAAATTATTTACTATGTTATTTTAATAAGCAAATTAAGCATTGGCCATTTTGGGCAAACACATTCTCAGAATCTCAGGTGCTACTTTTACCGACTTTTCCCAAGAAATGAACCCAGAAAACCCCATTAACACCACCAAAGCTCCAAAACCACGAACAGAACCGCAGATCATCAATCCGTAGAAATTCATGTCTTCGGCCACAAGCTAGCCCATTTGTTCAACCTTGCTATCGCAAATGTTATCAGCCAGACACAAGAGTCCTGTAGTCTCGCCCTCGAGCTCACGATTCGTGACTGAGACCGTGAACGGCTCCCACAACTTCATCATCAAAGGCTATTCACTGGCCAAAGGAATTGGGGTCGGAAAACACCTTGCCAGTGAGAATTTCACGGTCGGAGGGTACCAATGGGCTATCTATTTCTACCCAGATGGGAAAAACCCAGAGGACAACTCCGCCTACGTCTCGGTCTTCATTGCCCTCGCTAGCGAAGGAACCGATGTGCGAGCTTTGTTCGAATTGACTCTGGTTGATCAGGGTCCTGAGGGCAAGCACAAGGTCCATAGCCATTTTGATCGCTCGCTTGAGAGTGGGCCCTACACGCTCAAGTATAGAGGTAGCATGTGGTGGGTAACTATGTGTTTTGGTAGTTTGGTTTAGTTTGTGTTTTGGTCTTTGGTTAATTTGAATGGTTCAGAAATTCTGGGTGGTCTTCAGAATTTGGTCATTTTATCTCATATGCTTCACAATATCTCGCTAATTCTTCATTTCTCGATTCATACTTTACATAATTGGAACTGTATTATGTTGTGAATGATGATTTCTATGACTAGTGGTAGACTGGGAAAACAGGTTTGAATAGTAGACTTAGTAGTGGTGGGCAATGCACTTTAATCGTATATGTGGCTCGCCGTTGCTCAATTGTTTGTGCCCTTCTAAAATTCTCAATTGCAAAAGAGTGATTCTCTTTGAAGGGGTGGCCTCTTCGACACATCCATTTTTTTTAAACTAAAATGCTTGAGGACCAATGATAAAAGTCACACAATAACAAAGCTTCTAAAATCTCTTCTGAATTGACTTGCATACTCCTTGGCTGTGCTCTCCTTTTCCCTTCTTCAGTTAACTCATGTTGCATTGAGTACCAATCTTCTTAGGTCAAATGACTCAAATCTTTTTCACTCACTGCATCCGTATGTATCTCAGTTGTTCTAGTTTGATATTTTGATTTAACACAACACAGACTTTTTCTAGTATTGATATTTTTATTATTGTAATTTTTTGACCTGTCATCAATTCTGTTGAAATGTATAGGTTTTTACTGTTAGCTGAAATTGATCTGCAGATTTTACTGAATGCTCCTTAAACTCTTATTTGTTTATATTCAAAAGAAACTTATTTGCAATTGTTTGGCATTAGGGGCTACAAACGTTTTTTCAGACGGACTTTGCTTGAATCGTCTAGTTTCCTTAAGGATGATTGCTTGAAAATTAATTGCACAGTTGGTGTTGTGGTTTCTGCAATCGATAGTTCGAGATTACACTCCATACATGTCCCCGAGTCTGATATTGGAGAACATTTTGGTATGTTATTGGAGAATGAGGAAGGCTCAGATGTTACATTTAATGTGTGTGGGGAAAAGTTCCATGCTCACAAGCTAGTATTAGCTGCTAGATCTCCTGTATTTGAAAATGAATTTTTCAATGGAATGGAAGAGGATTGTCATGATATAGTTGTTACAGATTTGGAACCCAAGATCTTTAAGGTAGCACTTCCCAACAATTAGTTCTGTTCTTTCAAAATTATGCTTCATAAGAATGAATAATATTGGTTCAGTATACGATATACGATTGGAAAATAATATAATGTACCAGTTTATCCTAGTTTCCTTTCCTGTAAAAACAAAGTTTCTTTTACTTTCCTTTATAATCTCTTTCGTGTTTGCTGAGCAGGCTTTGCTGCACTTCATATATACAGATAATCTTATTGATGATGAGGAGTTGTCAGAATCAAGTTCCTTGTGCATGTCATCTTTATCTGACACATTAGCTGCTAGGTTGCTAGCTGCAGCAGACAAATATGGCTTACCTCGACTCAGACTGATGTGTGAATCTGTTCTCTGCAAGGTTATGTCCGTTAATTCTGTTGCCATTATTCTGGCCTTGGCTGACCGGTATCGCGCAATGGATCTAAAATCCGTTTGCCTAAAGTTTTCTGCTGAAAACCTAGTTGGTATGCCCTTCCTGTTTAATTTTTTGTTTCATGGTTTTTTCCTTAAATATATTCCAATATAAACAGTGCTGTCATACATATTCCAAATTATGTTCCCATTTTTTTCTTTGTTGATTTCCTCTCAAGGGTCTTCACTCTTCATACATTGTTTTCGGTTAAACTGCCACAGTTGCATTTGAGATACCTGTAGTGTACAATTCAATTTGAGCAATGTTTAAAATTTGGTGGGTAGGTGGTTATTCTCTGTTAGTTTTCAGAAGATTTTGCTTCTGAGGTTTTTCATTTTGTCTCTGTCTTTTCCATTGGGCCAGTTATAGGGTTCCTGTGCACGTTCTAGTGAGTCAGTGACAAAAAACTTTTTGATGGGAAGGTTTTTATGGTTTGTTCAGGTCCATTAAATCTTTGGGCTACACAGTGTGAGGCAGTCTTCTTGCATTTTTTTTTTTCTTATATGATCCTATGACCCTAGTACAATGTCATGGGTACTTTATGAGCTAGGTTAGCTGGCACCTTCATTCTGAAGAATGAATGAGACATGAGTCATGGTTAATGAAAACGTTGTTTTAACTTGATTCGTGGTTCCCATTCTTTTCCCATAAGAAAGTGATGCATGAGCAACTAAAGTAAGTTAAAAAAAATACAGTTCATGAGTTATAAGTGGCAGAGTAAATTTTTTTAAATATATTAGGGTGTTTATGTCTTTTTGCGTTACTCATTTTGATCATTTTTAATGGTTGAGATTATATTGATTTTGAGGGCTATGATATATTTGGGATTTTTAATTGTGGATATCCCTTTGGGCGTTGATAACTTCTGATTTTTTTTGGGCGTCGATAACTTCTGAGTTTAAGGATTATTCTTTTCAGGTTATTTTTTTTATGTTGGAGTGCTGCTGTGTTGTAGCCTTTGGTTTTTGCTATTTCTTTGTAACTCTTGATGTTTTGCTGTTCTTAGTTTTAGATTAATGCTCAGTGGACTCCTTGTCCTCTGTTATGTAACTTTCATCTTTAATAAATGAAAGTATGTTTCTTAAAAAAATGATCACTAATTCACTAGTTTATGAAATGTTCAATTAAATATTTTTAGGTATTTATAATATGATGAGCTTGTGTGTGTGTGTGTGTGTGAGTGATATATATATATATATATAAATGTTGACAACACAATTAAAATATACATGTATGCCAAGGTTTTCAATAGCATTTTCAAGGCACACCTTGAGCCGCACCTTGAAGCCTGGTGGCAGAGTAAGGCCTCGGGTGTTTCTCCACCTTCGCAAAAGATGCACCTATTGTGCTTTTAGCCAAGAGGAGAGCTCCGCTTGGGTTCTTCTCTTTCTAAAGCCTTAAGTCCAAACAATGTCATTTGGGCTGTATTTCTTTTCCTTTTAATTTATTTTCAAAACAAGCCAGATGCTAAAGAACAAGTTGAAAGTAAACCTGATACACAATTATGTAGTCTCCCTATCAAAACAAAATGCCCTAAAATTAACCCAAATTGGCTTCAAGAAAATAAAATAAAACAAAGGACTGATCGGAAAACTCTCTGAAAATGTTTTTAAAAATTGAGAATCTGGATGCCCCCTCCAGCTATAAAGGGTCTTATTTATAGGCTAATACTTCTACTAAAAATATCAAGGAATGTAAGTTCAAATGTACAGTCCAAGTTGCTTGAATGCACAGGCCAAGTTCCTTGAATGCACAAGAATTAATGTAGAGTCCAATTTGCTTGAATCTAATTAAAAGAGACAATATTGAATCTACATTCAGATGGCTGCTCAAGTGAACTGAATGCAATTAAGGCATTAATTCCTGATGTACTACATCATGTTTGCTCCTCTTCCAACGAAACTTGCCCTTGAGTTGCTGTTGTAACAAAGGGGGTTCATCTGGCAGGTGGTACTCAAATAAGTCAACAACATTGAAAGTGTTTGAAATGTTCATGTTGTCTGAAAGCTGCACCATGTAAGCAGTCCATTATCTTCCGCACTATTCTGCATGGTTCGTACTTTTTATGTTTCCATATGCTTCCTTTTGTTGTAACTTGTAAGTACCCGCTGGAAGCCTTCCTCTAGTGTGCAACCTCAAAATTTTAACCCTTCAATGTGTGCCTGCTGCCACTTTAGATTTCTCATTGGCTTTCTCCAAGATTTTCTTCAACTTAGACTGAATTTGCCACACTTTTTATGCCATATGCTCGGCCGAACTTTCAAATCCTGGAGGCTTAGGCAAAAGCATCTAAGTCTAAAGCATGCTTAGGCTCTTATGTGCACTATCTCAAAAGGAGACTTCCTTGTGGGTTGATTCACCATGGCTATTATAGGCTAACTCCATTTGTGATAGCGATAGATCCCATTGCTTGGCTTCTTCCCACAAAGAAATCTCAACATATTACCAAGTGTCCGATTATTTCAGTTCGCCCATCAGTTTGAGGATGGCAACTGCTGCTGAATTTCAATGTTGTATCAAATTTCAGTTTGCCCATCAGTTTACATATTTTGTTACTCCAGCTTAATCATTCTTTTATCCTGCTGATGGGCTGTTCACCTCCATCCTTAGCAGGGGTGATATCTCTCTTTCACCAGCTATTAATTTACGGTTTGTCGTACATGTTCTCAACATTGCCCTCAATTTAGTCTGTGTGAGCTGTTTAGCCGAAGACCTCAATTGTGTTGTAATTTTTTCTAATCATTGCTTGTTAAAGATCTGAATACTACTTTGAGGACTCATTGCCTGCTCAATCTATATTTTCTGTTTTGTAAGCTCTAATTTTATCTGATACAGGATGCTATTTTTTTCCTTTCTAGTCTTGGCATATCCAAGTGTGCCGTGCCAATTTTCAGTACCTTGTGATTACTACTTATTCTTTGTTTACTTCTTTCAATCTGGGTAATTTTGATTCATACCTGAAGTTTTGGACCAAAACGCTATCCCTTCCATTGAAAAAGTGCAAAATGCCACTGCTTCTGTTGAATCAAGAGCATTTTAGATTCCATATAATGCTATGCATGGAAAACTGAGATGCTTCATGTGAGACAACAAATGTTGTTTGCTTATCAATAATGTTGGCTTTTGGCCATTGGGGTTCAATAATATTTGCTCCAGTGGAACCTAAAAGGGGTTTTCCTTTGTTTCCCTCAAGAAACATGGGCTCAACATTGATCAAAGTATGCTTGCCCTTCATCGTTCTTCTACATCACAAAAATTTTAGCATACATGTTTTGTTCTTTTTTTTTTTTTTGTGTGTGTGTGTGTTTCTGTGAATATTCAGTAGTATAGCAAAAATAGAGGAAAAAGGAAGCAAGTACCTGTTTGAAAATCCTAAATGCAGTCTAACAATACTGCAGCATGCCATAATTTTTCCAAAACTAGGGTGATTTATTTTTGTTTCCATGATTGCTTATTTTGAGCCAGCAATCCAATCCATTCCCCCCCCTCTCTCTATGATAAATTGCATTTACAATTTGCTTTTGCTTTAGTATTTGATAGTCAGTTAATTTAGTGTTACAAATCTCAAAATCTTAAGCTTGGATTATAAGTGAGTTATGATGTTATGGTTAAGCTACACCACATTCTGCTCTTCAGGAGCTCCTGAAGTTGTTGAAAACCTGGGAATTGAGAATGGAGCCTAAGGTTTTCATTGCACTTGTACATGCTATAGTCTCATGTCTGTGCTCAAACTTATCATTTCCACATTATTCTCTGATTGGCTTGTTTGATGCAGCCGTCATGGAATCGGATGGTTTCGAGTATCTCAAGGAAAACTGCCCGCTGCTACAGTCCGAGCTGCTGAAGACAGTTGCAGGATGTGATGAGGAACTTAGCGGAGGGGGGAAGACTCGTAGTGTCTGGGCCCAGTTTTCTGACGGAGGAGGGGATACAAATGAAAGGAGCATCAGGCAACAAACCTGGGAAAATGGGGGTGAGAGAAGCCAAAGCATTTGGGCCCCGCTTTCTGATGCTGGCGATGCAAGAGGTAGGAGTCCAGAATCCTAGGCAAGATGGTTGATATGGTAAATGTGTAGAATGTATGGCAGGAAAGTGACTAGAAAAACTGTGATGAAGAATGTATAGCTTAGGGACAGAATAATACCATTGCCTTTGTTGTAATTTTTATTTTATTTTTATTTCTTTGTTGTTTGTCGAATAAGTGACAATTATTTCATAGTAATAGACTCAGCTGCATTTCTCAGGTTCCGAACATTAACAAAAGGAAAATGGTCCAACCTGCAACGCATACACGCATCATTACAAGAAAATTGATTGTTTAGGGCGCAGTTTTTTGCGACAGTTAATGGTTAATTTGCAACGGGGAAACTTCTCTTGATACCCCATCCTGTGTGTTACTTTGTCCCCTAAAACAATAAAGGAAAAATTATTCTCTCCCACTTTCCTTCTCTCTTCTCTTCTCCTTTTCTCTCATTCACTTCTTGAGGTCTGGGTCTAACGTTGGAGGATAAGGGCTGTTTCGGAGTTGGATGAAAAGGATTGAGGCTCCATCCATTTGGGTCTCATCAAAATGAAAGATTCCAATCCTCAATGCCCAACTCTTTTAGCAAAAGGCTTAAAATAAATCTTTTTTTTTTTTTTTTATTTCTGGAGAAGGAAAAATTACACCCGAAAACCACAAGGCCTACCAAAGCCCTGAATATGTCGGAGGCAAATAGGTCAAACTTCATTGGGTAACGCCCAAGCTAAGCCATCTCGTCTCGTAACAACGTATATGGAGCTGCCAGCAAAAATGTTCTCTTGTTCCTTATTTATGGTGCCAAATCAAGTTTGACCTACATTCACATAAGGTCTAAACGGGCAGCCACCTATCTTTTGTCTTTCTGGGAATGTTAAAGTAAATTTTCAATTATACTAGTGCACACGTTCTTCTCAATATACATTACATCTAGGGCATGCTGAATATGAAGTGACTTCCAATATTTAAAGTCAAAGAAGATAGATATTTTCTTCCAACATGGAGTATGAGTTTCATCACCCAAGCAGCTCTTTGCTTGTTTCTTCCCAAAGTTACAATTGATTCTCGAAACCTTTTCTAAGACTTCCTCCACTTAGAGGTGTAGGCGCCCCACAAAATTCTTAAAAGATTACTGACACCTCTCTCTCTAATTGAATCGTCGCTTCTATCAATTGGGTTTTTCTGCACTTCCAAAAGATATTTGAGAGATTTGGAATATGGGTTTTCTTTCATCTCACCCAGAAAACAAGAAAAAATCGCTCTTTAAGAGAAGCCATGGGAGGAGAACATAAAGATCCAAGTTTTGCTAAGGGTTAGAGTGGTCGGCGTCATCATCGGTGGTGGGAGGTCACCAGTGTGGACTGGCCGGAGGGGAGGAAGGTGTTAGTGGCGTTGCTGGATTAAAAATTGAAAAGGCTGTTGGAAATTGGGTTAATGTGCAGCTAGGGGCTTTCAATTAAAATATGAATTAAAATTTTAATTAAATGTATTGAATATAAAATTTTAACTATAGTTAACTTCTATGACAGATGTCATGCTTAGAAAGAGGCAGTGAGCAAATTTGCTCTCAATTAAAAAAACAACAGTGAGGACCTTGATCTCTACAGAATATAGTGAGAACATTTGCATAGAGCAACAAGGATCCAACTATTTCAACAATATGTCGATGTTTTATCTTTGCAACACCTTTCAGCTCAGGAGTGTCGGTACAAGAAGATTGGTTTATAGTTCCATTAAAGGCCAATCACTTAGAAAAAGCACTAGAGGTATACTCCCCACCCAAATCACATCTTAAACATTTAATAGTAGCACCAAATTGTGTACAAACACTACAACAAATATGGCCAAAGGCCTCTATTTTTTGCACCCATAGATGAGAAGGTGCTTATTGACAAATGAGGTGGTCACTAATATTTATTGTTAGTGATTACTATGTTTATGGTGAAGATAATAGTTGCCTTAGAACTCACTAATTTGTAAGATAGTTGGTTTTTTGGTAGCTCCATAAATATAGTAACCAAATTAGAAAATTAGTGGGATAATTTTGCTTTTCCCACCCCTAACCCAAATTAAATTTATAATGGTGGTTGTGCACAAGACCTCTTTTCTTTGAAACTAAAGTTCAAAAAGTGACAAATGACATTTTGGGTTTAGGGATGAATTTATAAAATATTTCATTAAAATTATTGTTCTATGAATTTATAAAATTGTTGTTTTTTAAAAAAATGTTTTTATAATTAAATTGGTTTATGGTTTTAATTTGACAAAATTAAATGTTTATATTTTAAATGAGTTTTTGGTCTAGTTGGATAGGGCTCGAGACTACGTGAGCGTAGACACGAAGAAGACGTGAAATAGAGCTACAACCATCAAGTTTCGGGTATTTTAAGTTAAAGGACAATTTTGTAAATTTGTCAGATTGGGTTTTACTATTAAAACCTAACTTCAGCATCTTTTTTTCTCATTTGCCTTCAGAAGCAGCCGCACACCACCTGGTGTTTCTCTATCTTCTCTCTCCTCTGCCAAGAGCCCTCTCCGGCCATCTCTTCGTCGTCCGGCAGCCAACGCCAGCGACATGGACCCCAATCAACTATTCTCTTCCACATCTCTCTATCCATGCCTTTTGTTTGCTTAACAACCCATTAAAAACATGGATTCAAACCGAACCTGATCCAGCTTTCTTCTCCGATGGGTCACTAATTCCGACGACCTCTTGCCGTTGAGTTGGTCCTGAAATCTTCCCATGGGTGAGTTGAGTTCAATGGTGTAAATACCTAACCTATTCAACAGCCGCACATGGTGGTTCGAAACCCTAACAGCCGTGACCCTCCTCCGTCGTTTCCGGCGATATGGGCGGCGAATTCTAGTGATCTTTATCAGGTTTTCCTTCTCTCATTATGGCCCTTCCCTTGGTGCACATGTATGACTCCGATTGTGGATGAATCAAAAACCCCCAAATCAAACCTTAGAGTATCTACAGCCACTTTTGGTCATTCCTTTGGTATCAATTCCATTTATTTTTCAAGTTCTTTGTATTCCGATTTTTCACCTTATTTATTATTATATTGTTAGTGTTAAATATTATCTTGTTAGTTGTATTCCTTTAATATCACTAATATATCCAACTTCAGATTTTATTTAGTGTTAAATATTATCTTGTTGTTTGAGTCTATACCACAAGTTGAATGTTATGATATGCTACTTGGTTTTTTGGTGATATCTGGGGCTTCTTTCATATTTTTCATTTTCTCCTTTATTGTTGCAGATTTATGCTAATGATCAAAAGGTATGTTTTCACCTTCTATTAATTATAACTTCGATTTTGGCATGTTTATAACTTCAAAATATGGTTTTGCTTATGTTCAACTTTGACCAAACAAAATATGGCATGTTCCTTTCCCTTGTGAGTTTATACTTTGTGGTTTTGCTTGGTTGTGATGTAGGGCAAGAAGACCAAGAAGAAGACTTGAGAACCGAACCTTATGGGAGAAGACCGGACCTCCAGAAGCTGAGAAGAAGATTGAGGACCGGACCTCATGGGAGAAGACCAGACCTCCAGTAGCTTGAAAGTGCGAAACCTTCATCTTCATTTGCACTTTTCTTCTCTCTTTTTTTCCATCCTTCACTTTTTTAATCAACAACCCCATCTTCTTCATTTCTTTTTCGTTCTTTATCCCACAAACCCCACATGTTTAGTATTGTTTTGTTTATTTGAATTGTTGTCTTATATTCTTCATGTAAAAGGTTGTTTTAGTTGTATTTGTTAGAATTAATGAATATTGAAGAAAATTGGTTCCAACTTTTGAGTACGTTTTTACTCTTCTTAATTTTTTGTGATTCAAAGAAGGTCCATCCCTAGCACAATAGCTAGCCCCCTTCTAGCTTTTGCTGCATGAAATGAGTTTTAATGTAAAATTCAATCTCACTACAGGATATGTTTGGTGGGAAAATGAATTTTGAATTCTAATTAGTTAGTCACCAAAATTCATGGAGACATTGTTTATTGCTTATGTTATAACACCAATACAGCAACCTTACATCTAATGGTGAAGGGAAAAAACCAACTAACTGCAGCATTAGTGAACAGCTGCCTTGTCAGACTATCATGGCAGGTTTTGGCAGAAGCTTCCACCATTCCTACATTTGGGTGGCCTTAGCTCCCTTGCCACCCCAACACCAACCTCCAACATGCTCTATGGTGACTGCAGGATGGCAATGGGCAATACAAACTAACAATAGTGGCAGTTGCATCTATTTCTACCAAAAAAAATTGGTGAGCTTTGCTAGATAATGTTGTAGTGAAACTAATGCACTAGAGGTATACTCACCACCTAAATCTCCATCTACGGTTCAAATTCATAAACCTTCTAAAAGAATTGATCACTTACGTTATGGGGTGCTTAGACAGATTATCACGTGTGACGTGTAATTGTGCGAAGCCAGAGCTCATAACTGATCTGGTGGCAGTTGATACGGTTTCTCAATTGCGAGTTCCTATCTCTGTTTACCAAGGTACTCTCGCTGTGGTAGTTTTTCTCAACTGACATCATAGTTGTACCTAATGTGTATTGACCATATGATTTACTATTATGTATGGTTTTTTATGCATGTTTACCATATACTGCTGCAATTGAGGTGTTAAATCGATTTTGTGAAAATATTTTGGGATTTTGAAAATCAATTTTTCACAGGGAAATATTTTTAAAGGTTTTCAAACCTAGGGGGCCCCTGAGGGAAGCTATGATCGTATGAGATGCTTACATCCTACCTTCTTTGTTGTTTGTTTGTTTGTTTGTTTTGACTCTATTGCTTATGCATATTTGCCTCTTGGAGGAGATCTTGACTGAAGGGGTGCGCAGCTTGGATTCTCTTGTCGGGTGTCTCAAGGTCTATGTTATCATGTTTTTGGCTATCACGATGGTCCTTACTTTCGCATGTGTGTTTTATAATGAGAACCCCTTTTGGAACAATGTTATTTCGTTTTTACTCATTTTGTAAACTTATGTGGGTTTTGCTTATACTTTAGTAATTCCATTTCCAGGGTGTTGATTTAACTATTCTACCCTAGCGGGTTGGTTGATCTTTATTTTGATTACTATTTATTTTGATCTTATTATTTCCTTAAAATATCATGTTGTGTAATGAGTACTATAATTTAATCAAATCCATTTAAATACAAAAGGCCCAACCTCTCTCGGGCGTCTTGGGGGATTAACGTTGATCTAGTTGGCATTAACCTCTCGAGGTACTCAGGAGAGGTGTCTCTATTGCATACCCAGGGTTTGGGGTGCGACACATTCACCTTCACCCATCGCACCATCATCACCCAATCATTGTGCACTACCTAAATTTCTTGCAACCAAGGATATTAGGACCTTTGAAAGGGACTCTATTCCTTCCCCAGTCACTATGCACAAAACTCATAATTGTAAGCTCAGTCTCTATGCACAAAACTCATAATTGTAAGCACACTGAAAGTATCCCAAAAGAACTTTTGTTCCTATATTCCCAACCTACTTGACAAGTCGCCAAGAAATTTTAAAGCAAACACCACCGAACCCACTTCAATATGTTTAGGTGTTTGTTGACGAACTGCCCTAAGGATGTTCAATGCGCTAACACCGTACACTTTGCGAAAAAAGAATTTTTATATTTGGGTTTTGGTGATGGTGATGGTAGTTTGGGAAACTTTGTTGGGTATGGTGATGAATTTTTATATTTTCAGATTGAGAATTTGGTATGGAGAATATGTTCTAGAGAGTAAAATGGGGTTAAATATCAACACTCTAATCTCCGGAGCCGTTCAGGTGCGAACGTGCTACCGAGCGCTCGGTGAAGTTTTTTTAAAACAGGCAATCGCTTCTTGCAGCGCTCGGTGCTGCTTCCTTCACCCGTTTTTTAGGATATAGGCCGACGTGTTTATCTCATACCATCCTAGGGTATAGAATGATCTTTCGCCCAAAATCCTAGAGTTAAAGCCGAACATAAACACCAAAAAACCAAGTCCGAGCGCTCGGTGTAAAAAAAGTTTACACTACCAAGCGTTCGGCGTTAGATTCAAACGTTCGCACATGATGAACTGAATGAGTCTGCTCTGATCTCTTTTTTCTCTTTTTTCTCTATTTTCTCTATTTTTCAATTAAAAGATTAAAAAAGTTATCAAATAGATGATGAGATTTTCTAAAGGGCTGTTATTTGCACACCTTTTTTTTTCTTTTTGCACACCCTTTTTGAAAAAAAAAAAAAACTCAAGAAAAAAGACCATTTGGCCCTCCCCTCACCCACACACCCCATCCCCATCT
>JAOTQX010014387.1:0-13825 GCA_026122645.1 Dryas alaskensis | reverse complement strand
TAGGCCAAATAGGATCTTGGCCAATAACTAGCACATAGGCTGGAAAGAATAATGTTTCAGCCATTACCTTTATCCTGGCCATATCTTTTAGTTAATGTGCTAAATTAATTTGCATTATACATGTCAGCAATTAATTAATATATGATATATCTGATCTCTGATTTTCACAAAGCTATTATATATGCTGCTGGACCTGGTGGGTACGTGGAATTAATCTTTTGTTTTTTGGGCTGGAATGTGGAATATCTTAATCTTAATTTCATATTTCATATCTATAAAAATATCTTAGGATGGAGAAAGCTAAAGCTGTGGGAACAGTTATGGGGATAGGAGGGGCCACGTAGACAAAATTAACGGAATTAATGGAGTCAGTTAAATTGAGAAACAAGAATTAGTAAGTGAGACAAAAAAAAAAAATTTCAGATGGTGAAGTGGAATTTCGATCAAAGTTTTGGTGGTAAAATAATAATTAAGCCAAGCTTTTAAGCCATCCACCAACCTTATTACCAACACATCATACTTTCTACTGTTAAATATTACCAACACATATCAGTATAGTTGAGTTGTAAAGTGTAAAAATTTTGGACAATCCTCTCCTTTCAAACCAGTTTTAAAAAATGAGTTAGGCACACACATGATAAAATAGGATACTCAAGTGGAATTCCTCACCCGAAGGTCAATTGTTGGAGTTGTATGCTCTGATACAAGTGATGGATGTGGGTGGAATTGATCCAACATTAAAAAAAAAAAAAACAAATGTGACTCAACAATTAACAAGATATTTGAAGATAAAGCCCCACTTCTAAATAGGTATACCAGGGCCTATTGGTTATGGAGCTATATTAGTCATGGGCCACGCTGGTTCGTTGCTTAACAAGTGGCCCAGTCCACCCAGTTGAGCATTTTGGCCCATGGTGCGTATCTTGGGGGATATAGTTGAGTTGTATAGTTGAGGATATGACAGTGTATATAAGGATGAGTTGGGCTCCAGTAGTTTAAATATTTAACTCATTAGAAAATAAATGAGTTGTTTAAATTGAAATTTAAAAAATAACACGTGTCAACATATGGAGGAGCCACATCTGTACGGATGGACTACATGGCAGTGTAATGGTCATACCCAAAAATTTCTCTACGACAAGAAGCCAATCATTATCCTTTATTTATTTAGTGCTTGCACTAAGAAATCTGAGTTTAACTCTTTCCACTTGATAATTACAAATAAGTCAATAAAACATTTTAAAATGACTAAAAGGGCAATACCAAATTTCTTATATTATTTTAGTCAATCATATAATTTCATAAATTACACTTTGATCAATAGTTCTGCGGGCCCTAACCCATTATTGGTTCTTTTTTGAGTTTGTTTTACCCTTTTGCCCCAGTTAATTGTTTTTATTTTAATAGCAGTGACTGTAATTTTTAGTATTTGTTATATTCTCTTTTGTATAATGTATAATTTTATTTAATTCATTTCAAAATAATTCTATTTTGGAATTAATTAGTAAATGTTCATTGACTTATTTGTAATTTTAAAATATTTTATTGATTTTTTGTAAATAGTTCATTTTATAGATTATATATGTTCTTTCACTGATTTGCTTGAAATTTTTTCAGAAATCTGCAACTGTAAATTGAAAAACAATTTAAAGCTTGATTTCTGAGAAAAAGAAAATGACACATGCACCTTATATGAATCTATGCTTTTGCTATAAATGCAATTTTCCTTTATTTTTTTGTAATGCATCGTAAATGTGCAGACCCAAGTAAGATCATCCAAATCAAGAAGTCAGTTTTCCCAATCTATTAGGAAATGTTTGAAAAATCCACATGTGGGAGTTCTATTACCAAACAAATGCATTTTCATTTCGCATTCCAATTTTAAGTAAACTTGTTCTTTTTTCTATCACCAAGGATCAGTGGAATTATGTAACTGAGAAAACAATTGCAATAAAAAAAAAATTAAAGTGCATGTGAGTATTTTTTTCGTAGAATTGTGTGGATTAATTTCTTGTATGAAACTTTCCCATATAACATATAGAAGACATTTATATATCTAATGATTGATCATATGTAGCGGAATAAAAATCAATAGTAACTAAGCAACGGTTACAATACAAATCGAACACTTAGGAACTCGTACGTTCGGCTAACCTAGTTTCAGGGTCTAATCTAGACTGAGTGTATTTTTATGCATGTTGACCCATTTGGACTTTTGAGCCTCCCATTTGACCTTTATTGTAAACTGTAAAGGACCCTTAATCTAATACTGATCTCAGAACCAACCTAGCAGTATACAACCTGCAACATTAAAAGATGCTAAACACACAAAAGTCCCTTCAATCCGCTTAATTTGCCAAGATCTTTCATGAATTAAACAAATATATATGAAATCCAGGCAACAAGAATAACATTAAATAAAAAAAATAAAAAAAATAAAAAAATCTTAGTTGCACCTGCAACACCTTCATCAGTCCTTGTGTTTATGTGTTTTCTGTGTGCAATGCCTAATTTGTAATATAGTACAACAAAAACCCTACATTCAAGTATTCTAAGTCCATACGATAAAAAAATACACCTTAAGTCGTCGGCATATCGCGCGTAACAAATCCTTATTAAGTAATGGGTTTTTAGGGGGGCCAGGCATCTCTCTGACGTGATAACTAGTATCGCCTCCCCGCCCAGCTCTATCAGCAGGCCCTTTCTTTTGCAATACTTAATAAGGTCTCTAGCTTACTTATGATTCTTTGTTGTTGTTTTTGGTTTTTTTTTTTCCCCTTCCAAATTCTTTTCTGTATTTCACATTATTGAGCAATCTCCCTCTAAGGCAGACTCACTGGAGGAGCATTATTAATTAGTATTAGCAGACTGGAAAATATCATATTTACTACTTATTCAGTCATCATTTGCTTCAGCCCTATTTAACTTAAATCAAATAATTCTGTAATCTTAAGGAAGTTAAACAATATTACAAAAATTACAAAACCGCTGGTATTTCATGATGCAATTTACTGAAAGTTTCAGACAGCACCTAAGAACAATAACAAATTTATGTTCAAAATACAAGCTATTTGTGTATTCTCTGTACACAAGAAGCAACAAGTATATGTTCCACAAAAATAAATGACTAAATAAAAACAATCTACAGCCAGTGCAACATCAAACCAAGGCATCATGGCTAACTATGCATTAGTAACCTTCAGATGCACAAAAAGCTTACCCTTCTGACTTCGTTTCGTAGATCATTCATATGTTGTAACCAAATTAATATACATGCATTGAAATTTGAGAAGGATGTAATCGATAGATTACCACACAAAATCTGCAAATATAGAAACATTGTATTCAATCTAAAATGACAAAGCTTAATTTATAAAATACTTTGACAACATACAATTGCAAAGGGTTCTCTCACATTAATTCATTCAACTGAATAATCCAAATAAAAGTTCTCACATCAGAAAAAATTGAAAACATGTACCTATACTTTGACAAAGAAGTTGGGAAACTGAAGAAACTAAAAAACTCTCAAACTCCACATTATAAGTGCCATCCTTATTGAAAAAAGAACAGGCTAATTCAAATATTTATTTCTTATTATTATATATGTAGTTTGATACCAATCATGCTAGTGACTATAATCACTTAATCAGTACAGTATAGGATTTGAACCCAAAAATTGACTCAGATACCCTGTTTGTTTTTACGTGTTACTTAAGAGCTTAAGCTTATATATAGATAATACTATACATGTAGTTCAACCTAAGGCACAAAAGAAGAAAGTCAAGATGGTTTCAATGTACATGCGACAGAAAATTGTATTGAAATTTTATATGGACTTCAAATATGTAGGCCTCTCCCCATTACCCACCAGGCCACCAGAGAGCCCAGATTCAACATAAATTAAGAGGTTGCAGATGCAAGGATTTGAACATAAGATCGATTTTCTGGTATGATTTGCTAGCCTCAAAACTTAAACTCTTAGAAAGTGGACAACAACTAATAATTCTTTTTTTTTTTTTTGGGCCATGGACCAATAACTAATAATTCATCCTAACATTTCTATTACATTTAAAACTTGGTGTATAGTTGTGAAAACCAACAAACCATTTTGATTTTTATTCAAAACAATCATCAACCATATATAAGCTGATAATCGCTCACCTGAAATCCTCCTCTATTTCGATGACATCATACACATCGAAAGTCAATATCCCTATGCTAGAAGAGGTAACTGAAACTGAAATTAATGACATATCTGAAATTTCACAAAAGTTATAGTTAATTATACAGCTTCTTACTATGCGAACACCAAACTTTATGAATATAAATCGAGATACCCAATAGAGGACGTGAAAAATAATAAATAAATAAATAAATGGGGAAGCTGATTGAAAATACTTTAAAAAAAATGAAAATCAAGTGACACTATTTTACAACTACAACAACACTGTTTCCTTTATAGCGGAAACCACAATATTACTGTTGAGCTTTTCCAAGAGGAAGCAGCTAAGTGCATAACCATGGAATCTAGGTATATATGCCACTCTCACATCTATATATTGCAGAAGAATGCAACCTAGAATATGGTATATCTCGAAATTACAAGGTAATTCTCTTAGAAACCATTAGAAACATACTGATACGACCACCATGACAAACCTGGGCTGAAATATAATGAATCTAACAATTACACTAAACAGTAGGGGGCATTTTGGGTACCTTCTGGTTATTCTTTAGCTATGCATTTGCATCTACGTTGATGCTCTGAAAGTTCCTGCGACGTTCCAAATTTTTCATTATATAAATAACTTTCTGTCTATTGCACTGCAGACATACATCAAATCTGATTCAAATATGATTAGATCTCCTCCTTTCTCAAATATATACCTCTTAGAGCCTACTACTTTTCACAACAGAGAGCAAGAAAAGAAAAGTTGATGTATATTTGAAGTGCGAAAATGGATGTCCTCTTATATAGTTTCACTTTCAATTCTTTCCCACAAGTCTCCTCAGTAAACATACATATTTAGGAGTTTCTTGAACAAGTTCAATGTATATCATACCTGAATCTGCTTTTGAAGAAACTTCACATACTCCACTGCCTCATCTAACATATCGGCAGTATTAGTTTGCTGCAAGGAACAACAATACAAGCACAATACCAAACAATTGTAAGCTATTGTGTGTTAATTTTCCAAACACTTCAAAAAATATTATACAAGTTCATTGATACAAAAGTACAAATTTTGAAGTCATTTTAAAGATCTGCTAGTTTCTATTCCTTTACAAAATTGCAAGATGGTAAAAGTTTTACAAATGCGAGGGTCAAAAACTGGTAAAATCATGCACGTGGGATTTTTATGAGTATCAGGATTTAAAGTTTGAATGTTACATTTAGTAAATTTCCTAGAACAAAATTAACTTTCCTTAAGCTAAATCAATAAGTTGATTCTTCATGGTTGGGTGGTAACTTTCTTTCCCAAGTCCAAATATTTTTCTTCTTCCTTTCTTCGCTAGCCAACTAAGGAACATGGTTCAAAATCAACCCGAGACCAACCCTTGGAAGGTTAGATTTACCACCAAACTTCCATGTTGGGACCTTTGACAAGCCTGAATGGCTGAATATTGAAAACTCTATAACTCATGATATCATTATTTTCCCATTTCGAACAATATCTCAGCATATCCAGATACATTTTGAATAAGTCAAACTATCACTCAATTGCCAATGCTACCCAAATTATGCGTTTGGACACCCATTTTTAAGCGATACTAATTTTAAAGTAGTCAACATCTAATAGTATTTCCACTAATGTATCCGCAACCTGTACGCTTAAAACCACATAAAGACATTAGGATGGTAAAGATCTTTTCTTTCTTAAGTTCTCAATAACTTTACCTTCACCTTGTACATAACTACCTATTCTTTTCAATAATCTATCTGCAATACAGTCCCTTACCTACAAATAAGTAACTTATGCCTTTGTTTGTAGGTAAGAGACAGTATTGCAGAAAGAGTATTGAAATTGATGCAACAATTATTGTACATAAAGAAACTGTAATTTTATTGGTTCCCAAGCCAAAGATTACTCAATCATTAACTGACATAGGATGTTCTGTATAGTGTTTTTTTTTGAGGAAAAAAAATGCTTTCACTGTATCTCTGTAATTTTAAGTTTTATACCTTCAAGCCAGTGATACACTGGAGGAAGGTGGGATGCTTTCAAGTCCTTCTAGTGTACCTCGAAGCCATAGTGGGTACTTAAACAAGATTGATTCAAGTTACCATGCATATGGGTTAAGATTGATTCAAGTTATACTTGCAGTACTGGAGAGGCTATAAGGCTTGAAAGATATAAAATAAATGATAATTTCATTCCCTATTAATTAAATACTAGAAAATAATCTATCATTTTTTTAGTGCACCAAAGCTTTTAGACCTTGTAGATTCAAATTTTTCTATCTAATTGCTTAATCATGATCAATTGCCCTTCCTCATTAATTTCTCATTATGCCATTATATTATATCCAATGCACAATATGATCCTATTTTGCATATTTAATCTCATAAGCATTACAGTTTAGTTCTTACATATCAAATAACTTAGAATTTTCTAAAAATGGAGAAGAAATAAGTTAATTTATATATATATATATATATATATCTAAGTATACAAGAAATCTATTAACAATTGCAATTGATGTTCACTAAATCAATTGCTTCATATAATCATGGTGATAAACACTTCTTTCTTGCATTAGAAATCACACATATTCCAAAGGTGTGTTGTATCCACTAATTTTGTATTTCATCCTTTAATCACAGATACCTCAAACGATCATCCACAAGAGCTTTTAACTCGTCGTGGTACTGACAGTAAAAGTTCATCTTAATTTGACATTAATAATATTTACTTAAGAAATAAAAGAAATCATATAATTTTATGATTGTATAATTTCTCATATATCTTTTTGGGGAATGCTTTCTCACATAATTCTATAACTCATCTTAATTTCATCCTGTGAACTATGATTTGTCAGAAGCCTTTGACTATTATTCTTCAATATTTCAGATCTAAATATTCATAATCATCCACAGTTATTTTAACTACATATATCTGCGGAAATACAATAATTAAAATGTATACAAATTTACAGCCCCAAGAGATACTAAAACAAAAGAAACAATTGCAGCTTAGAAAAATGGATCAGGAGGTTCTACTGTTGTACCTTATCCATATTGGGCACAAGCTCTTGAAGCTTCCTTATGCGGTCACTGATTCGAGTCCTCCGGACCTAATCATAATAAACCAAACAAAGTTTACAAAAATCAACATCAGTATAAATTATAATTAACTGGGTTAAGATTAAAAATGAACACAAATGAAACCTTGACCATTTTTTGTATAGAAATACAATGTGTATAGCTAGCTAGCTAGCGAGTAAAGTTATGTATGTTTCAAACCCTTTCAGCAATGCTCCTTGGATGCGTAGCAAAACCACGCTTGGCTCTAACCCTGCACGGCACTGAATCCTCCAATCCACCTTGCTCCAATTTCTACAAACAAAATTAAAAAATATATATATTAAATCAACAAAATTAATTAGAAATAATAACCAAATAATTACAAATTTACTCACCACTTGGGACGAAAGCTTAGCAGTAGAAAAATGGTGTGGTTCGAGCTCCCTAAGCCGCTTATTCGGGGACGAAGACACGAATTCGTCGAGGCTGGCAGGAACTCCAAAGCCCGAGAAGTACCCCTCGGACCCCTCACTCCCCGAATTCCCGAGAAAATCAGCCGGAGAGCTGTTCTGTCTAAGAAACCCAGCTCCAGTACCAGCACCAGCAGCTTCAAACGGGCCTGGAAGATCCAGGTCCGTCGAGCCCACCAAGCCCAAGCCCACCGAGCTTCTCAAACTCGGTGGTGACGTGGCAGACGCAGCGGCTACAGCTGATGAGTTCTCAGCAAGAAGCTCCGTCAGGCACTGCGCCGGCTTCAACAGGTCCTCCTCTTCCTCTTCAAGCAGCGCTTCTAACCATGAGGCCGCCGCCGGAGCCGAATAGAGCCGCCCGAGTCCGCCGACTCGACTCACTCCACCACCACCGCCGCCGCCACCGCCGCCGTCTCCTCCGCTACTGCTTCCGCCGGGTGCCGGTTGCATCTGCTTGTCACTGTCTGCTACACTTGAGTAGCTCAAATTAGGGCTTTTTCTCTTCTCCTCTGCTTTGCTTCTTCAATGGAGAAAGAAAGAGAAGAAGATTAGATAGAGACAGTGAGCGTTAATTCCAGCGACAACAATGATCAGATGTTTTTGTTACTTATTGATTGTTTTTTTGTTCTCTTCTCTGTTGCGCCAAGTGAAGGAAGCAAACGAATGGGTTCTGATTCGGTGCGTCGAGGCTGTAGATGCGCCTCGAGTTTGAACCGTTGGATGTGTTGAAGACGTTGAGATCCGGACGGTATATCACGGTGATTTGAGTGAAAATGACGTACCCGTTACGTGAAACGGGTAACATGTAAGGTGGGACGGTCACGGTGCGTGTAAGGCTGGAGTGGTCTCAACGTCATCGTTTTCTGGGCGGATTTAACGGTGTCTTCAATGTGATAAAGGTGGCCAGCCCCAGACGAGGAGTGGCCCGTGGGATACACGCGTAAACCGAAGTGTAGACAGGGGCCGTACATTGGCGCGTGGGGGGGGTAAGTTTATTTATAGATCAGATAGATTTTCAGCTGTGTGTGTGTGTGTGTGTTTTTTTGCCTTTTGGTGATTTTTGGTAATTTTTGTTTGGTTTTGCTTTTTCTGGCAAATTTAAGGAGAGCAGACCGCAATGATACTCATCCAAAGATAGACAATGATAAAGGCATTGCATTTTTGCTTGGACGTAGACTTTTTAGTCTTTTACTTGCTTTGTTTTACCAAAGGGTCAAAAGGGCTGTGGGAATGGTGGGGACCCAAATCCGGGGGGAATTGACTGGGGGTACCACCTTCTTCAATCAATAATTACCCTAAAAAAGAAATGTTGTTTGTACACATTTATTAATTACATTTTTAAGTGTTAGAAATTTCATATTATTATATGATATTTTATATGTGAAGGAAAAAATAGCAATTATTTCATTTGTGAAAAACTATTGGTTCTGTTCGGATGCAAACATTGTATCACTTGGGTCCATGCAAACATTGTACACTTGGGTTAGGCAACTTCTTATATATATATGAAGATACCACCTTGATCATATGCAAATCAGATGCGCAACATTCCAATGTTTGGCCAATGACATGTGCATTCCCTTGGACCGTATGTTTCAGTCCATGTAATCCGCCCACTTGAATTTGAAATTGAACAATTGCTTCTTCAATTCGTTTGTAAAGGTTGGGTATGTTAACATATGAGGGTATAATTTAACATTAACCGACACTTTGTTTTCTATTTAAAGGCTGTAAAATCATTTATCAAGGAATCCTTTCCATTGGAGCACACTCGATTTATGATATTTCTTTCTCTAGTCGTGTATCACATTCATTTCATAAGAGTATTGTCCAATACATTTTCATTTCTTCGAGTCAATTCTAAGAGAGTTCGAACACATTTCTAGTTCATTGAGTCTTTGTGATTTATGGTGTCACTATCACAATAACGTGATCATTATATCTTAAAAGACGAGTACCGAATGACCTACAATATTGATGGGCGCACATAACTTATTTATAGTATCCAACAATAACATTGACCTTGAATATTTTTTTGGAATTTTAACTAAAATTATTTGTGTTAAATGTAATTTATATCATGCATTAAATTCCAAATGTAATACAAATTATTTTCCTATGTTATTAAATAAAAGTAGCAATTAGATTTAATTTCTTTCAACATAAGCACGCCACTTATAAATATTAGATGTGAAACAACAAACATAATCGAAAATACAATGATAAACTACTTATTATGTGGAAAGCACATTCCTGGATAGTAGTAACCGTCGTATGTTGATGTACCCTCATTCATGGCATTAGCTCATGCACGTGCACGTACTTCTGCTTGTCGTTGATCCTAAAATTCCCTTCGTGGGCCCTGCATGGTATCAATGTCTTTCTTAATGACCTCCAAGTCTTTTAGATCTTGTTGTTTCACATCAATTTTCTTCTCTCTAGCTAGGTGCTGAGTAGCCTGAACGTCAAGAACCTTGGCCCTTCTATAGAATTTCTCCATATATGTGATTGAAATTTTGTCCACTTGGGGATTATCTTGCTTGGCCCTTTTTGAAGCATTTCTTCCAGGTGACCTAGGACACCCCCATATAGTGGTTGAAATGCAGGAGTGTTCTCATTTGCGACTTCTGTATCTGTCCCGTCATTTGGTGTGTCGTCAACATTGGTGGGGGTGTCTGATTCGTTGACGGGTGAAGAACCTCACTTCGCAGTGTCTTGTAATAATGGCCATACATGGAGCCATATGAAAGCTTTATCACCATTTAAAGATTTGTATCGAGCATATGCATAATCCACTTATACAAATGAAAACAAAGAAATTAATAATAAGGTACACAAACAACATTGGATTTAATTAAAAAGCTTTTTTAAAACAAAAAATCACCAAATTGTCATTGTTGACACCACTAGCACGCTCTCTATGAACCTAAAGGTAGCATGTCCACATCTTCGTGCTGTCATGGCTTATCATCCTAAAATGAACTTTGAGAGCTTCACGTTTTCGACCCAAGGAGTGGGCTTCAAGAAATTTCTCAATATAGTTAGCTAAAATTTTCCCCCAAAAATCTGGATTGTTTTGGGTGGCACCAAGGATGCAATTTACCAAGATGGCTAGCCAAGCCCTGACAAGACCTATCTCCTTATCACTCGACTAAGCGAGACCTTTCTTTTCTCCCCATCAATGAAAATACTCAAATTTTTATAAGTTTTTTGGATAAAAAAGATTGATGATTGTGTGAAATTGGATGAAGTGAATGAGGTATTTATAAGAAAAGTTATAACTAGCCGTTGGAAATAATTTCATATTTTTTCATAATTATTTTCAAGTTTTGTATTTGTTCGTATTTTTTATGAATTTTATTAATTAAAATCGTCATTTAATTGTGGCCGTAGATCATCAACGGACAAAAAGCAGCAACCGTTGATTTGCAACGCCCACTGCCAATGTTTTAAGTTTAAGAAATTTGAAACTTCAGCGTTATTGACCGTGGATTCCAATGGTCACTGCATCCAAGCTTAACGCGTGGGTGACGCGAAGTGCACATTCGCGTGTTAAGAGGTGAGGTCCGCCCATTGCTTTTAGTCGGCCACTTTCAAATGGGCCTGATTCCTCACGTGGGCTGGGCTTGCTTTTGATGAGAATCACTCTCATTGATGTTCAAATATGAACATCATTCATTAGGCTCAAGTAATATTGGAATCAAACTCTCAGGTAGGTCCAGTGTGAGTTTTGATATCAATATTTGAGTCCAATAAATTGGAATTAAAATCAAAATCACCACCACACTATGGATGGCCTTATAGTGAAATTGTCAAACACCTCATGTGCCTCCTCCATTAAATCCAAATTTTAATAAATATGTATTCTCTAAAGCACTAGCTACCTACATTTACATCCAACTCCAACCAAAGTTTAACCACCAACCCATTAATCTTCGTAACCTCCAAAATCCCACAACAAGTATGAATGACTATACTTGAAGCTACCTTTCAACATCTCACTCTCATTAGCATCCAAATCTGTGCATATTCTAAGAATTTCTTGCAAAATATTCCACTTAGAAGGAAAATCTTCACGCTTTCTTGCTTAACTCTGTAAAGAAAACTTGTTTGATATATTTTCGCACTTGTTTTCACCCATAAACTCATGTTGATGTTTGTTATATCATACTGCGACATTTGTTTAATTTGAAGTGTTTTTGCTTAGTGGAATTGTGGGAAGCAAAATTTATGGGTCTTATCTGCATACTCTTCATATTACAGGGCAGATACTACTACTGGGTTCAGCACTGGCCAAGCAAACTAAAACAATCTTTTTTATACATTATAACTTGTTCAGTGGACTCCACATGGCTTAGAACCGCGTTTTGAAGGTCTTAAATATCACATGCACAAACAGGTTTTATGGCAATAGCTAATAAAAGCCGACAGGAAATAAAAACATGTAAAAGAAAACTGGTAAGGAAATATAACTCTCTAACTTTAGCTTAATCATAAGTTAAAGAAAATTGCTCTGATGCTCCATGAACTATATAAGATTGGGTGGCATTTTTTATTCACCATTTCCTAAAAGTAAAAATATTTTATCCTTCTTGAACTTTCAAAACTTTGCAATGGTAAGGTCACGTAGTATGTATCTGAGTTTTTTTTTTTTTTTAAGGTAATTTTGTCATTTATCTCTCTTGTCCCTCACCCTGGACAAAACTTAAATTGCAAGTTTTGAAAATAAACAACAAAAGTCATGACACTATGCCTTGGCATATATTTGGATTAATCTTCAAAGCCAACACAGTTGAAACATGAAATGAGACCAACCTCCTCCCTTCCTATACAAAAGTTCCATTTTATCTCAAAGTGGGCTGCTTATCACACATTGTATGCACACCACATAGTAGAACGCAATGTGTGTCATGTAAGTGAGAATAAAATGTTGGGCAACTAAAAGCAAAAGATATTGTGTTGATACAACTATATCATTACTAATACTACCGATATTTCCGATATTTCATCAACATGGGTGAAAGATGGAGCTTCCTCCCCTTTCGGATGTCGGTACCCTGTTTGGGCCAAAATTTCAACAATTTCCCCTAAACTTTTTTTATGGCAACTTATCATTAAGACTTGAGTAATTAGATGAATGAAGATTAGTTCAATTTAGGTCTATTAGATTTAAGATGAAAAACAAACACCACCTAAGTTGGGTATAATGTAATATTTGAGGAGACCGAACACCATTCAAGGCAGCTGGAACAGTACACTACATCAACGCACCACATGATGTGGTATTCCCAACACAAATCAATCTTGATGGTTCAGTGCACAATAGTAAGAAACTGAAGATATAGTATAGTAGTGTGTCATTTACAGAGGGCCGGAGCCAATTCCATATAAGCTGCTAATGTGGAGGTACTTGCAAAATAAAACCTCAACAAAGCAATCCATAGGATTTGAAGCCATCTTGTATCACTTTCTACTTGCTTTGAAAATATTCTCCTTGTAAAATTTGAGTTCCATGATGCTTTCTCTGATATCATCCAAGGCTCTGTGCTTATTTTCTTTAGAAGGGGCTTTCTGTCGTTCTGATAAGCAATGGCAAGAAAATGAAGCAACTAGTCAGTACTTGTACAAAGTAACAAAAAAAAAAAAATGTATTGGGCAAACTCTAATGGAAAAGAGAAAAGCCCAAATAAAAGTTCTCGGAAACCACATAACCAGCTAGCATGACAATGAATCTGAAGACAAAGTGGGAAAAATAAAAGATAGTCTCGTGTGCAAATAGAAGATGATTAAAAATTTGCATTGCTTAGCAACTTTTTTAGTACTACTCCACACATCCCCAAGGGGACAGCATGGGTGGCTTGTCTAAATTTTCCCACAGGCAGGCCTCGGTTCAAGCAACCCAGGTCAGTGTCCTGCAACTTAGCCTAGAAAAATATTCACTTATTATTTCTTAACCACCATATTCCTCATCATTGTTAAGCACCTTTGTCACCAATGTTCTTCATATACGAACATAATTTCTAGGGTTAAATACAAAAATAGTCCACAAACTTTACATTGATTCTCAATTTGGTCCACTAACTATAAAAAGTGTCAATTTGATCCA
>JAOTQX010014376.1:0-13827 GCA_026122645.1 Dryas alaskensis | reverse complement strand
ATGCAGCATTGAATGCAAAGGAGGTGGGTAGCTGTGCATGCCACTGTTCACGACCGAACGCGTGGATCTTTCTCAACCAGTCAACCACATGCAGGTAACTTACTCCTCACAACTTCCTTTGTCTATATAAACCAACCTATATGCACAAATTCAAAATCTATCTATTCACCAAGCAAACACTTACACCAATTTTCACTCACAAAAGCTTACCAAAGGCATACCCAACTTGCTGAGAATAAACCCAGAACATTTACCTTGTTCTTTCTATTCTCCCAAGTTCATCACTTGTTCTTCCCCACTTTCATTCAGATATCACCAAATATACATCACTGATTTCATCATCGGAGTGTGTTTGGCTGGTACCACATCGGTCCATCTCCTCTGATCTTGTTTTTCATACAGGAAGATCTCAGATCAACATCCACGTCATCATCCAACAAGGCATCTGATCAGCCAGATCACCACTTCTAAGTTGTTGCATCTATCTTACGGAAATTTGCATCAACAAATTGGCGCCGTCTGTGGGAAGATCGTCTCCAGCCGCTGCGTTCATCACCACAAGTGCTAAACTCTTCCTTAAAGCAAGTCACCATGACTACCATCTTTCATGATAGCAGCTCTTCCTCAGGAGGGTCTCAGAATGATGAACAACATCAGCCTGAGACACATAAGAAGATGAGAATAGCACAACTTCCCAAAGCAGCGAAATCCAAAGGTCCTTTGAAGATCAAGGCTGCTCACAAACTCCTTAGGGAGAACCAACGACACCTAGCCGCTGAGAATGCACTTCTCAAGAAAAATAATGAGCTACTCGCCAAACAGGCCGAACTGGCTGAGGAACTCGCGCGTCATCGCGCTCAGCTCGAAGTCAGCGGGAGGTCGGGTTTTCGATCACGTCAGACCCGAACCGAACATGAGGTTCTTTCACCATCTCCTTCTCGGCAGAGCACTCCGGCCGATGTGGACGACCAGCCCGCTCAGGAAGTCACGGATTGCACCTTCCCAGGCTTCGAAGACATGCCACCGGCCGAACAGGCCGAGTTCCTGAACGCCCACCGTCTCCTTCAGCAGAAGCAGGCGGCCTTCAGGAAGCCCGGGGGGAAATCGAGCCTAACTGATGACGGATCAGCGACCTCCAATCCGATCCAGATTGGGGACTGTCAATCCAATTGGCTCGGCCGAACCCAGGGTCCCAGCCAGAAGCAGGCTCGGCCCTGCCACCAGCCAAGACCCCTCAACATCGGGAACTCACTCAGGGAGACGGTCAGCGGGAGATCGGCTAGGACCTACCATGGTCATGTCTGATCGGCGTCCGGCAAGCGAGATGATCACTCGTCAGCCGATGAATGAGAGGCTCGGTGACCGAACCGAGTGCTCGGCGGAGACTACACCCGAGCCGACCACACCCGACGTGGAAAATCTAGTCCGAAGCTTAGTCCAAAACCAAATTCTGAATGTCCATGATCGGCTCGGTTAGGTCGAAGTCTCCAGGGGGTACCTCGGCAGAACTGATCACGGGGAAGAACTTCCCCTCCCATACACCGACAGGATTATGGGTGCTGAAGTCTCTTGGGATACCAAACCCCCGAAGATGGATCAGTATGATGGGACTAAGGATCCCTATGACCACCTTGACAGCTTCAGATATGCCATGGAAGCCCGCCAGGCGTCTGAAGCAACGAAGTGCAGAATCTTCCCTTCAACCTTGAAGGGATCGGCGCGGGGATGGTTTCGAACTCCATAGACTCTTTCTCCGACCTCAGAAGAGCCTTCCTGACGAGATATCGGGTTGTATCCGAACGACTCTACAACTTGAACGATATGTCGCTCATCAAACAACAGGAAGGAGAGAGCCTCAAGACCTATCTGATCCGCTTCAACATTGAATACACGAAGTGCGATGACTGCGACGACCGTTCAGCCAAGAACGCCCTCATGCAAGGTCTGCTCGCCGGGGGACTTCGCTCTCATCTGATGAGGAATCCCCTTTCCACCTATGATGAGCTTTCTGCCGAAGCCACGAAATGGGCACGAGCGGAAGAATTGGATGCTCAGGTGGAGGCCCTAAATTCCAAACCAACCTCGGTCAAGAGGAAGGAGGGTGAGGTCGCAAGCCCCAAGCCTCAGGTCCAGACCAAAAAGTCCCGGACTGAGGAACCGCGCCAACTTCTGGGCAAGGGGCCTAAATTCGTCTGATACACGGAGTATACACCTCTTAACGCCAGTCTGGAGACAATCTTCTCCAAAGTCAAGGATCAACTCCCAGCTGCAAGGGAGATCAAGGGACCACCCCCAGATCAGATCAAGGAGGGCATCTTCTGCAAGTACCACTCAAATCACGGCCATGTCATGGGTGACTGCTACGCCCTTCACGACGGAATTGAGACTCTTGCCTGGGCGGGTAAGATCAACCAATTCCTGACCGGCGGGCCGAGGGTACCCAAGGTCGCGCTGAAGAAGCCCACCAACACTATTGACGTCCTGGACGCCGCCATCGGATCAATCGGCGAAGGTCCAACCTTCGTGGGGAGTTCGAACCGATCCCAGAAGGAGTACGTCAGACAGGCGGCCCATGCCTATGGGTCCCTGTCGATCCAAGCGGGTCAGCGCAGCACTTCCAAAAGACAACGGAAGGATTGGGCATCGATCACTTTTGAGCTGAACGAGTCAAATGGAATCATCTTCCCACACTATGACCCGGTGGTCATAGTCGCTGAAGTGGCCGGAATCACCATCGCTCGTTCCTTCGTTGATGGAGGAAGTTCAGTCAACATCCTCTACCATTCTGCGTTCGAGCAGATGGGAATCGGCGAGGACAAGCTGGAAGCTGACACATCCGCCCTGATCGGATTCAGGGGAGAAGTGGTCCAACCCCTCGGACACATCTACCTTTCCCTTTCACTCGGGAAAGGACCGGTCAAAAAGACTTGCATGACATATTTCATTGTCGTCAAGCGACCGTCGGCTTACAACATCAACTTGGGCAGACCAGCTCTGGTCGACCTCGACTGCATCGTCCACTACGCCAACCTCCTCATCAAGTGTCCGGTGGACGATGATTGCATTGTCATACAGGGAGACCAGTGTTCGGCTCGGTCTTGCTACACCACTTCTATAAAGCAAAAGGGTCAGCTGCCAAACTCCCAGGAACTGGACTTACTCCATTGCAAATTCGGGCAGATGGCCGAGGGCGGAGACGTTCGACTTTACCGCCGACCCGAACTCAGACTCTCGGCTTCTCCCGGCCGAGGCTTGGGAATAGGTACCAATCTTGGAGGACACCCCAGATCGGTTCATCCGAGTGGGGACTCAGCTCGGCCCAGCGCAGCGATCGGCCATACTCGACTTCCTCCGTGCCAATGCGGAAGTGTTCGCCTGGTCTTACGATGACATGCTAGGCATATCGTCTAACGTTATCACCCACAGGTTGAACATTGACCCGGGAAGTAAAACAGTCCGTCAAAAGAGGAGGTCGTACGATCCCGTCCGATATGCAGCGATGGCTGAAGAGGTAACCAAGTTGCAAAACAACGGGTTCATCCGGGAAGTCAACTACCTCAATTGGCTTGCCAACGTAGTCATGGTAAAGAAGAGCAATGGGAAATGGAGAATGTGTGTGAACTTCACGGATCTGAACAAGGCATGTCCCAAGGACAGTTTCCCACTACCCAGGATAGATCAATTTGTTGATGCGACGGCGGGACACAAGCTCCTCAGCTTCATGGACACCTATTCTGGGTACAATCAGATCCTCATGCACAAACCTGATCAAGATAACACATCCTTCATAACCGATCACGGCATGTACTGCTACAAAGTCATGCCCTTCGGTCTCAAAAATGCTGGAGCCACCTACCAAAGGCTGGTCAACCACATGTTCAGATCGTCCATAGGCAAATCGGTGGAAGTTTATGTGGACGACATGCTGGTCAACCACATGTTCAGATCGTCCATAGGCAGATCGGTGGAAGTTTATGTGGACGACATGCTGGTCAAAAGCATCAAGGCGGATGACCACGTCAAGGACCTCTCAGACATGTTCGGAGTCCTGAAAGAGTATCAGATGCGACTGAACCCAGCCAAATGTGTCTTTGGGGTTCGGTCAAGAAAGTTCCTTGGCTACCTGGTCAGCCAACGGGGGATCGAGGCCAATCCGGAGAAGATCCAAGCCCTGATTAACATGAAGTCCCCGAAGACACGCAAGGAAATCCAGAGTCTGACTGGAAGAGTCGCCGCCCTGAATCGGTTCATCTCAAAATCCACTGACCGGTGCCTCCCATTCTTCAAAGCTTTGAAGGGAGCAGGGAAGAGCATAGAATGGACCCCCCAATGCGAGCAGGCCTTTCAAGATCTGAAAAGGCACATGGGGGAACCTCTCATCTTATCCAAACCAGAGGAAGGTGAAGAACTCTTTCTCTACCTCTCCGTCTCTGACTCGGCTCTCAGCTCAGTTCTGGTGAGAGAGGTCGGCGGGGTACATCATCCGGTCTTCTACACGAGCCGAGCCCTCGCCGACGCCGAGACTAGATATCCCAAATTCGAGAAGATGGCCCTCGCCATGGTCAGCTCGGCTCGGAAACTGAGGCCATACTTCCAGGCTCACTCGGTCGTTGTCTTGACTGACCAGCATTCAGGCAAATCCTGGCCAAACCCGAGACTTCGGGTCGGCTCATCAAGTGGTCAATCGAGCTCGGCGAGTTTGACATTACCTACCGTCCCAGAACGGCTGTCAAGGGCCAGGTCATGTCAGACTTCATCTGTGAGTCCACCACCACAGCGGAAGATCCAGTCGTCGCCGACGCTACATCAACCGCGTCCAATCCGAATGCAAACGACGGTCATACCCAGGCTGATCTCCTTACTTGGACCCTATACGTGGACGGATCTTCCAACGCGATGGGAAGCAGAGCCGGGCTTGTTTTGATCTTCCCATAACAAGTTGTGATGGAGTATGCTCTTCGTTTCAGATTCCAGGCTTCCAACAATGAAGCAGAGTATGAAGCACTCATCGCCGGACTCAGATTGGCAAAAGAGCTCGGCGCGGCTAGGCTGAACATCTTCAGCGACTCCCAACTCATCGTCAATCAGATATTGGGAGAATATGAGGCTCGAGAGCCAAGCATGACAGCCTATCTTGAGAAGACCCGCTTACTGCTCGAGAGTTTCCAAGAGTACAAGCTATCCCAAATCCCGAGGGCAGAAAACTGCAGAGCTGATGCTTTGGCACGCTTGGCCTCAGCCACAGATACCGGATCTACTAGGCAAGTCCCAATTGAAATCTTGGACAGGCCTAGCACCGCCGAACAAGAGGCTACCGTCATGCAGACCGATGGCGAGCCGAACTGGATGACGCCGATCACCAACTACTTGGTCTCCGGGATTCTTCCCCCGAAGAGGGACAAAGCACGTCTCATCAAGACGAGATTGGCTCGGTTCAGCATAATCGATGGTCAGCTCTACAAAAGGGGCTTCTCCCTACCCTACTTGCGGTGTGTCATCCCCCAAGAAGGTCAGGATGTGCTAAGAGAAATCCATGAAGGGATATGCGGAAACCATTCTGGAGGAAGAGCCCTTGCCTACAAGACGATCAGACAGGGTTACTTCTAGCTTACGCTGAACAAGGATGCAGATCATCTGTCTCGCACTTGTGTCAAATGCCAGCAGTTTGCCGCGGTCTCCCATCAGCCTCCTCAATTGCTGACCTCCATATCCAGTCCCTGGCCATTCGCGCAGTGTGGATTCGATCTGATCGGCCCTACGCCGAAGGCAAAAGGGCAAGTCATAATGGCCGTGGTAGCAGTCGACTACTTCACTAAATGGGCCGAAGTTGAACCCCTAGCCATTACTACAGTCGAACGGATGGAAATTTTCGTCTGGAAGAACATTATATGCCGGTTCGGCATGCCGCACAGCATCATCGCGGACAATGGCAAACAGTTTGACCGTAAGAAGTTCAGAAGTTTTTGTTCACGTCTGAACATCAACTTGCGCTTTGCCGCCCCTTACCATCCGCAATCAAACGGACAGGTCGAAGCCATCAACAAGATCATCAAGAAGACCTTGAAGTCCAAGCTTGATAATGCTAAGGGAAATTGGCCAGAACTCCTGCCAGAGGTGTTATGGTCCTACCGAACTTCCTACCGCAACTCTACGAATGAAACATGCTGTTGGCGTTCAGAACCGAGGTGTTGTTCCGGTCGAAATGGGGACTCTTTCATTCCGGACCGGCACATACAACCCGGAGACCAATGACAACGAACTTCGGCTCGACTTGGACATGATCAAAGAAAGGCGAGCCGATGCCAATCTCTGCCGAGCCGCCTACCAGCAGAGGGTAGCCAAATACTACAACCAAAGGGTCAAACCCAGAAGCTTCGGATTGGGCAGTCTCGTCATGAAGAAGAACCCTCTTGCCATCAAGGAGAGCTCGTTCGATCCGAACTGGACCGGACCCTACAGAATCACAGGCATAGTCAAGCCTGGCACTTACAACTTGGCCACTATGGCTGAGAAACCTCTCAAGCATAGCTGAAATGCTGAACACTTGAAGATTTATTACCAGTAAAATGTAGTTAGGATCGAGGACTGTCCGACCTAACATTTTTCCAATCAATGAAAAGATGAACACCTTTTTGACTCATCTTCTTCTCATTTTTCGAAGAAAACACTGGGGACTCTACTCCTATACACCCCCAACACAAAGGAAAGATCTAAGTGTTTCCTTCGAAAAAAAATAATAATAAACTCATGTGCCGAGCTGGCGCTCCATTTTCGGCCCGATGCTCGGCAAATTACAGACTCATCAGGTCTATAAACTCATGTGCCGAGCTGACGCGCCATTTTCGGCCCGATGCTCGGCATATTATAGACTCATCAGGTCTATAAACTCTTGTGCCGAGCTGGCGCGCCATTTTCAGCCCGATGCTCGGCATAGTACAGACTTATCAGGTCTATAAAAATCCATGTTCAAGCCGAAGTGACTTCCTACAGTCCTAACGTTCGACATGATATTTCTAAAAAAGAAAAATATACCCTCAAACTCAAACTCTCATCGTGCATGCCGAGCCGATCTGAAAGTAAGTTTGAATATTTTTCTCAAAAACGAAATTCCTAATATCTCAATAGATATATCAAGTCTATCTGAGATCATTAGGGGTTTTCTAATTTCTGCTTATTTTCATCATGCTCATCAGGCTTGTCTGAAAACGAGTTGTAAATTATCATTACATTTTATTTCATTGCGATCGATAAGTCGAGCCGATCTCAAAATGCCTTATCATATTCACTTTGTTTTTATCATGAAAGTTATTTTTTCATCATTTTTTTATCCATCTGTTACTTGTTATGTTTTTAGTTTCATCTCCGAGCTGAATTGACAGCAACTTGCAACAGAAGAAAATACTGAATGAATTAATAACGGAATAATTCAAAGCAAACTATTCAAAAATCGATCAAGCCCGAGCCACACATCGACTCGGGGAAGAAAAAGCAAATAAATACATAAACTGGGTATCAGGCAGATCGCTCGGTTGGCCCCTCCAGGATCGGTTCGGTAGACTCCTCGGGCGTCTCCTCACCGAGCTGCACCACTTCGACCCCTCTGATCTGCATCTCAGCGTTGGGATCGGATTTGGGGACTGGGGGAATCGGGATCGGCTCGGTTTCAGGGATCGGAGGATCCTCCTGGGTCGGTTCGGCCACGGACACGACCACCTCGGCTGCAGCCTGGCGATCGGGAGGGGAAAGCTCTTCCTGCTGGCTTTCCTGGGTATCCTCATCGCCGTCCGATTCAGCAAGGAACGCCACGTCCCAGTCCGGCCTCTTCGCCCGGATCACCCCCAGAAGCTCCTGGTACCCTTCGAATTGGGCGTCAGCAAGTGCCTGGACACTCGGAATCTCAGCTTGACGCCGAGCTTCAACAGCTCTCCGCTCGGCCGCCTCGACGTCTCGCTGGAGCTCGTCAGCAAACTGGCCTAGGTTGGTCACTTTCTGCTCCGAATCCAGGAGCTCCTTCCCGAGCCGAGCAACCTCTACCTCCCGCTCGGCCAACTTAGTTCGCAGACCGGTTGACCACTCACGCTCTACCCTCACCAGGCGCTCGGCTTCAGCCAGTTTTTCTTTCAGCTCGCCGTTTCTCTCCCGAAGCCTTTTCATCTTCTCCTCGGCGTCGACGGTGGCTTGGGCTGCTTCAAACTGCCTGAGGGCGAGTTGCAAAAAATAGAAGAATAGAACAACAAAAGAGAAATCATTATTCCGAGCCGATCGGGTAAACTTGAAAAACCGAAATCAAGGGTACTTACCACCATGGCCTGGCGGGAAGCATTCAGGGCTTTATTGGCGAAGCTCGGTGCCTCCTGACTAGCCCAGAGCCCCTCCATGATCCTCGGCGTGACCACACGCTTGAAGCCCATGACGAACGGCTCGATGGAGGGGTCCACTTCTACCATCCTCGTGGAAGCCGAGCCAGAGACATCGGCACTAGCACCCTCGGGCTCGGCCCGAGCCCTCTTCTCCACTCGGGCCTCGGTCTGGAAGCCCTTCCTCTTCTCGCCCTACCGAGCCGATCTCCGCACAGAAGGCCCAGGCTGGGCTGCCGCCGCAACGGGCACTTGGACCGGCTCGGCAGAGGCCTTGCCTCCGGCCTTCCTCTGGGCACTCCTCGCCGCCCTCTTCCTCAAGCGGGCTTCCAGCTCGGCGGGATCCATTCCTCTCTCAGTCCTTGGGTTCCACCTAGGCACAAACCAAGAGATCCTACTCGATCTGATCTGCGTTTCCCGGAGCAGGAACTTGGTTGACAAGTACTCCGGCGGCGAGTCTCTTACCACGGCGATCTGATCCCTGAGTTCGCCCCGAAGCTTGCACCTGCCCCAGCTAACTGCAAAAATAAAACAGAAGAAGTTAGCTTCAAAAAAAAAAAATAATACACATATCATCATAACAATGAAATACAAGTCGTATCCGGATCAGCTCTCCTAGACATCCAATGCCCACCTGGAATCCTAAAAGCTCTAGGGACCCGAGCCGGAGGAGGACTGTTCGGATCGGCGAACTCCCAATCCCCAGAAACAAAGAAGTATTTTCTCTTCCAAGTCTTCTGGGAAGAGGGATTCCCGGTGAACAACGGCTCAGAGTACGCCTGGAGGTTGTAGAAGCCAAGCTCGGTGTTCTGCTTTGACCTCAACGCATAAGAGCAGATCAGCAAATTCTTTTCTGGCACACACTTGTGCACCTTGTGCCACAAGATGTGCATGGACAGGATGATCCTATACACATTTGGGTTGAGCTGGTGCGGCGCCGCGCCGATCATTGCCAGCCAGTCCTACAAGAAGGGATGTAAGGGGAGCCGAACCCCATTTTCGAACATCTCTGGGTACATTGTCACCCATCCTTTGAGGGGTCGGCTCGGTTTCTCTCCCTCGCTCGGCAACCTTGTCAGTACGGATTCGGGGACTGCGTATCTTATCCTCAGATCCCTGAGATGAAACTCGGTCATCTCGTTGGGGATCTGGTTAGCTTTCCATGCCAGCTCTTCATAGAAGTCTGGGTCGATCGGACACCTCGTCACCTGCCGAGCCGAAGTCGATGCCTCATGACCCCTGTCCCTTTCCTCCGAAACCGAGGTGAGCCTTCTTGGGGCACTAGAGCTCGGCTCGGCATCGATGTCTTCCTCGTCATCTTCTTCACCCTCATTTTGTTCCCGATCGGAACTCAATACCTGGGGATTTTCCTCATCCCCTCGAGGTCGGCGTTCATCTCCTGGATTATGCTTTAACGTCGAGCCGACCTCGCCCAACTCCTCGGACAACTCGTCCCAATCTACCTTACCCCCTGGTGGGCTCCGGCTCAGCTCGGCATCACTGTCCCCTTCAAAAGCCTCTCTCGAGCCGAGCCGACCACTCGAATCAGTGGTTGACATCACAAACACCTTTTTATCTCTCTCTCTTACCTTTTTGGATAGAAAAGTGGTTTTCTGAAGAACACTCAAGAATACACACCCAGAAAACCGAAAACACAGAAAACTCAAAAATGGACAGAATCACTTATTGGTTTTTGTTCGGCCAATCTCTCCGCCCCCTCCACATTCAGAACCACCTCGCCTACGACCGTACCTGGTCAGAATCAGGATCGGACCACCACTCAAGCGACGGAGAGGGAGAGTTTTTTTTTTCGGTGAGAAAGAGAGAGTCTGAAAACTGAAGATGAGAGGGAAAGAGAGAGAAAACACCTTTTATACCCCCATGCAAACAAATCTCAGCCATCCAAAAGTGGCGTTTCAAGTCCTAGATTTTGCCACCTGTCAATGTTCAAAATACCCATAAATGAGGTGACCCTTGCGTTCCCCCATGCAGACACCAAACGTCCCTTCACCTTTCGCAAGATATTTTGGCCAAACACAAGTCACCATTTGCCCGGATCTTCAGGAAAACAGACTTACCTGGATCGGCACCTGGTATCAGTTCGACTCGGATCAGGCGATATGTCATTTTCCGTAGACCACCATTCTTCAACTTCCAATCCATCATTGTCCGTTTGGATCGGAAGCTGGGGGACTTCTGTTTGTGGATAAACCCACACCGATCTAACAGCCAATCATAGCTCGACACGTGGCTGGTCAGATCCGACTTCGGAGTTTGACTTTTCAATGGTCAAACTTGGACCTCCACATCATCACAGCTTGGCACCTTCCCTGCCAGCTCGGATCGGCTCATCATGACGAATTCTTTGCACCCAGTCCGACCCGAACTGAGAATCTTCCAAAGGATTGAGTGTTCATCTTTCCTCGGTCATCCCCAGTTCAGTTCGGCTCGGCCTTGAGCGAGCATCTTTTCAAACTCTAGTCACAGCCAGCTGCAATTTGAAGGGATCACTACCAACCGGATCGGCTCGGTTCGACTGTCCATGTCCGATCCGATCACACATGGGCTTCATGTCTACACATAAGGACATGTGTTCGGGTTGGCTCGGCTTCCCACCGCCATTCTAAGGAAGATCACGTTGGGACGAACCGCCATACTCAAGTGCACCTGACAGGATCCTCTGACAGATGAGACTTCCCAGCTCACATTCATGACTATTGGGGCATTTCACCTGAATCTTCCATCCTTGCATTCAATGCAGCATTGAATGCAAAGGAGGTGGGTAGCTGTGCATGCCACTGTTCACGACTGAACGCGTGGATCTTTCTCAACCAGTCAACCATATGCAGGTAACTAACTCCTCACAACTTCCTTTGTCTATATAAACCAACCTATATGCACAAATTCAGAATCTATCTATTCACCAAGCAAACACTTACACCAATTTTCACTCTCAAAAGCTTACCAAAGGCATACCCAACTTGCTGAGAATAAACCCAGAACATTTACCTTGTTCTTCCCATTCTCCCAAGTTCATCACCTGTTCTTCCACACTTTCATTCAGATATCACCAAATATACATCACTGATTTTATCATTGGAGTCTGTTTGGCTGGTACCACACCGGTCCATCTCCTCTGATCTTGTTTTTCATACAGGAAGATCTCAGATCAACATCCACGTCATCATCCAACAAAGCATTTGATCAGCCAGATCACCACTTCTAAGTTGTTGCATCTATTTTACGGAAATTTGCATCAACATGCAGTATGTAAAATTGTTTCAGATCAGAGAAGTAGTGGTAATTAAACCAGCTTGCTGGTGGAGTTCTCTTCTATTTATTCCTCTCCAAAACAATTGGATGACATATAATACAATGGGGTGTGAGAAACAAGGCATGACATCCTCTAAATAAGCAGATTGTGGCCTATGGGGGGTAGTTATATTATATTATTATGACAAACAAGTTATGACCCTTTAAAGAAGCAAACTGCATGTCAACTATTATTGCCTCAGCCATCTGTTATAATTTAATAGGACAAAATATGGGATGAAAACAATTACAAACCAGTTACATGATCACCAATTCACCACACAAACGTATTGTTATCTTTCTATTAAAACAATATTAAAAAGGAAATCATAATCAGATGGGAAAACCAGGCATAACAGAGAAAGCCACCTTTTTGTCAGTCTTTGACTTTTAATAAAGTTTCTTGAGAAGACATACCTAGCTAGCTGTAAGTCATATATGGCGGTTCCACTTCCAAAAGCATCATTACTGTGAAGGATAAATACTTCCTCTTCGCCACTTCTTCCGGCCGCCTGCCACCGCCCTTACCCTCCCATTTTCTTCTCTCCTCCACCCTCTTCCCTTCATCTCGATCCTCTCCCAAAATCTGAGGGCTTAAGGCCTCAAAATCTGAAAAATGGTAGTAAAGTAATGGTGGGCAGATGGGGTTTAGAATTGGGATGGTTTTAATGGGTTTGCTTTGCTTTGCTGTGTGTGTTTTGTATGGTTAGCGAGAAAGAGGCTCAGGCTGATACCATTTTGAGGCCTTGAGCCCTCAGATTTTGGGAGAGGAGATGAAGGGAAGAGGGTGGAGGAGAGAAGAAAATGGGAGGGTGAGGGCGGTGGCAGGCGGCCGGAGGAAGTGGCGAAGAGGAAAGAATGAGAGGGAAGTGCACTCAGATTTTTTTAACACGTGGCACAATCCTATCTCTTGGATATTTTGAATGGCTATGATTAGAAGCCTTGTACCAGTTTGGTAGAGAAAAACTGGTAAAGGATCCAGGTCCGTAATCAACAATGTATTATTAATGTACATCTTCCAGATCCTCTCAGTTTCCGAGGCATCAAACACAGTTGATGGTTGTAACTTGTAACGGACACTATTTGGGTCACCCCTGGGGTACCCCAAGGTCACCCCTCTCTCCAAAATCGTAATTTTGGTAATGCCGGCGCATGATCGGAACTGTTTATTTTTTAGATCACCTATTATAGATCATCTCTGTAAAAAATCAAGTCAATCAGAAATCGTTTGGTTATATAATTATTGTTGATTAAATAGAAAAAATCAACAGTTTGGTCAAAAAATCACTTTTTAATTGAAAACCATCAATTTTTTTTACTTAATTGACAACAGTTATATAATCAAACGATTTCTGATTGATTTGATTTTTTATAGAGATGATCTTTAATTGGTTATCTAAAAAATGAACGGTTCCGATCATGCACCGGCATTGCCGAAATCAAAATTTAAGGGGATGGGGTGACCTTGGAATACCCCCTAGGAGTGAGCCAAATATTATCCCTTGTAACTCATCAACTATTAAAACTCACAAAGTCCAAAAAAATACACTGCTAATATTTAGTGTTCTGACAAGATATTTTGATTCTACACGTTTCTGATCAAAATTGTTACTCACCAACTTTATTGAGAGAAGTTTTGCTCACCCCCTTTAACTAGGGTGTATGCTCACCTCCCTTCTCAAATCATAACATATGTTTGGAAAATTAACCTGAGTTAACTTATTATATTTTTTTAATTTTTTTTTACACAAAACTATCTTTCTCTCATATTTTCTCTCTCCTTTACGTTCTCTCTCTCCCCAACTCACCTCTCTTCTTTGCTCACCCCCTTTGATTAGGGTGTATGCTCACCTCCCTTCTCAAATCATGACATCTATTTAGAAAATGAACCTAAGTTAACTTATTATATTTTTTAATTTTTTTAATTTTTTTTTACACAAAATTATCTCTCTCACACATTTTCTCTCTCCTATGCGTTCTCTCTCTCCCCAACTCACCTCTCTCCTCTCGCCTTTCGCATCTCTCTCGATCTTCCATGCTGCCGCCACCCCCCAAAACCCAGCCCCTCTCACCTCTATGAGTTGAATCCAATGTTACTGTCCACGATCTCATAGCTCAAACTACGTTCACCATCATTAATGGCTATTAATCTTTCCTT
>JAOTQX010014337.1:0-13851 GCA_026122645.1 Dryas alaskensis | reverse complement strand
TGCATCTTTTTTTTTTTTTTTTTGCTTTTTTTTTGTTATTAGTTTTAATCTATTTTAAATTAATTTTTAGTTTTAAACTTTTTAATGATTTTTTTAGTTTTTTTTCTTTTTTCTTTAATTTTTATTTGTTTTAAAAATATAAAATAATCAAATTATCTCTTTTTTGACGGAAAAGTTAACGGAGTTGACGGATTGTCCTAAACTAACACAAACCCTAAATATGTGTCCTACACTAAGACAAACCCAAACTGGTGTCCTAAACTAAGATTGACCCCAAAGTAGGTGTCCTGTTTGAAAATTTTTCCCTTGTTTAAGTTGTAGAGTCGTGCGGATACAACTTGATATCTTGACAGGAAGGCCTTTCTAAGATCAGCAAATGAGTCGATATAGTTTGGTTTCAAAGTTCTGAACCATTCCCTGGCCGATCCTTTGAGTGTAGATGGGAAGATTCTACATTTGGTAGCTTCAGACGCTTCACGGGCTTCCATGGCGTATCTGAAACTATCGAGATGATCGTAGGGATCTCTAATCCCATCATACTGATCCATCTTTGGGGGCTTGATGTCCCTAGATACTTCGGCGCTGAGAAGCTGATCTGTGTATGGGAGGGGGAGCTCTTCACTGTAATCCCCTCTGCCAGTGTAGTTTCTGAACTTTTCAACTTGGCCGAGCTGATCATGAACACCACGGATCTGATCTTGGACCAGATCTCGGACCAAAATTTCCACATTGGGAGTGGTTTGGATTGAGATAGTCTCTGCCGACCCCTCATTTCGATCCCCGAGACGTTGGCTTGCTCGTGGGTGAGTGATCCTGTCACTTACCGGTTGACGGGCTGACATGACCATAGTTGGGCCGAGCCGATCCCGTGTAGGTTGTCTGCCGGTCTGGGTGCTGGAAGAGGAAAGTTCGGGCTCTTCTTCAGGGATTACGTTTGGCTGCGGACCAAGTCTACTCCTGGTTGGAGTTCTTTGTTTGGCCGATTCGGTCCGTATTGGGTTTCCGAGTGGAGTCCCCAGTCTGGTTCGGATCGGCGGTCTCGGTTCCTCGCTCGGATCATCATGGTAACTTCCGGGAGGTGAAGTAGAGTCTCTGACATAGGCCTGGCGTTTTTGTTGGATGATCAGCCAAGCATTTAAGAACTCGAGCTGATCAGCCAGGGGCATACTCTTGAAGCCAGGGAATGAGCAATCGATGTTCTGTCGGTAAGGGTGATTGTCGATGTCAGCCTGAGTGACTTGTGGGGGACGAGCTGGAGAAAAAACCTCGGTATCAGCTCGGGTCATCCTCGTGTTATTGCCGATCCGAACATTCATCTCCTGCTGAGCTCGGAGGCGTTGCAGTTCGGCGGTCTGTTCTGTCTGTTTGGTCAAGAACTCATTGTTCTACCTAAGAAGTTCGTTCTCAGCAGCAAGTTGTTCTTGATTTACCCTTCTCAAGAGCTTATTGGTAGCTCTGAGATCGGCTGGGTCATTGTTGGTCCCAGCTCTTCTAGAGGGATTGGCTCTTCTCTTGGCAGGTGTGTTAGGGTTCATGGATAGAATTGGACTTTCATCCGTTTCTTCCGCATCGGAAGAAGAACTGTGAAAGATACTCATATCGTTGAAGATGATGAGTAAAGATCGTTGGGAAAAGGAAGAACTGGATGATCAAGGTGATGAGCACAAAGTATGTTGATGTTCTTCCCACAGACAGCGCCAATATGTTGATGCAAATTTCCGTGAGATAAATGCAACAACTTAAATGGATGATCTGGCTGATCAGAAGCCTTGCTGGATGATGAAGTGGATGTTGACTTGAGATCTTTCTACATAAAAACAAGATCAAAGGAGATGGACGGTGTGGTACCAGCCAAACATGCTCCGATGATGAAATCAGTGATATGTATTTGAAGGTGTTTGAATAAGAACAAGGAAGAACAAGTGATGAACTTGGGAGAATAAGGAAGAACAAGGTAAAGTTTCCTGGGCTATTCTCAGCAAGTTGGCTGTATTTATGTGGACTTATGTGAGCCAATTGCCAACCCCTTCCTTTGTGCATATAAGTGGGTTTATATAGACAAAGGAAGTGGTGAAGGTTAAGTTACCTGAATGAGGATGATCGGCTGAGAAGAGGCCACGCATTTGGTCATGAACAGTAGCAAGCACAGCTGTCCCTATCTTTACATTCAATGTTGCATTGAATGCAAGTATGGAAAAACAAGTGGGATACCCCCAAAAGTCATGGTTGTGAGCTGGAATATCTCATCTGTCAGAGAGTCCTGTCAGGTGCGGTTCATCCCAACGTGATCTTTCTTTGGAATGACGGTAGGAGGCCGAGCCGATCCGAACACATGTCCTCATGCGTAGACGTGAAACCCATGTGTGATCGGATCAGACATGGACAAGTCGGCCGAGCTGATCAGGTAGGTAGTGTAGTGATCCCTCAAGTGAAAACCAGCTGTGACTAGAATTTTGAGAGGATGATCACCAAAGGCCGAGCCGAACCGGGTGTCCACTTCATGATGGATTTCTCCAAGTGTAGAGAATGTCGATTGGTTCGGACAAGAGGCAGTTCCTAGGCCGAGCCGAACTAAAAGGTCGAGATGATTCGGTGATGACAAGATTGTCAAAGCAAGTCTGATCGTGATCGGTCATGGGCCGGGCCGAGCCGAACCAATGGTCGAGGTGATCCGGTGATGACAAGATTGTCGAAGCAAGTCTGATCGCGATCGGTCATTGGTCCGGGCCGAGCCGAACCAATGGTCGAGGTGATCCGGTGATGACAAGATCATCAAAGCAAGTCTGATCGTGATCGGTCATTGGTTCGGGCCGAGCCGAACCATTGGTCGAGGTGATTCGGTGATGACAAGATTGTCGAAGCAAGTTTGATCGTGATTGGTCATTGGGCCGGGCCGAGCCGAACCAATGGTCAAGGTGATCCGGTGATGACAAGATCATCAAAGCAAGTCTGATCGTGATCGGTCATTGGTCCGGGCCGAGCCGAACCAATGGTCGAGGTGATCTGGTGATGACAAGATTGTCGAAGCAAGTCTGATCGTGATCGGTCATTGGTCCGGGCCGAGCCGAACCATTGGTCGAGGTGATCCGGTGATGACAAGATTGTCGAAGCTAGTCTGATCGTGATCGGTCATTGGGCTGGCGGTGAAGACTTTGGAAGTGATGTTCCAGGCTCTAATAGAATGTTTAATGGTTGAGATGTGACTGGAGAAAAGTGATCTTCAGATCCGAGCCGAACTGATGATGTCCGAAAAAAATGATCTCTCGAAATCCTGGTGGATCCTAATGTCAGTTCGGATCGGACATGGGTAACCCGGAAGTAAGAGCCGATCTCATATGTACATGCTGTTGGCGTTGCTAAGCTGAGATGATAACATAGATGGCTGGGTCTGACCAAGTTGACCATCAAAGAGTCTGAGCAAAAATGGGACCTGGTGTGCCACGTGTTGGTCTGTGTTTGGCCATTGAATCCATGTGGATTTATCCACAAACACCACAAGTTAGTAACATCCTTGAATTCCATCTGTTGTGTTTCTTGAGTATCTTCTCTGGCATCCTTGACTTCACTGATATGACCAATGAATTTGCAGTGACTACTTTGTGCTGGCTTCTAAAAGTAATATATTATCACCTCAATATTGTAGTCTCCATTTCTAGTTGCACATTGATCGATGTAGCATTACGAGAATTTCAGACTTGTTTTTTAAGTAAGTTGAGAGCTTTAATTTCCTATTTTATAAGAAGTGAATTGATACATACAATTAAGCACGTAATAATTCCCCAATTTCGTTCCGAGTATTCTAGGTGCCCATTTAACAACTTTGTGCATCACCACATACAGAACATTATAGTATCTTGTTTGGAAAGCAAGAATGCTCCTCTTGTACAACATCTTCTTCGCGGGTGTGATATACTTGGAAGAATTCTTGAAGCAGAAAAGAATTTCAAATTAGGAGCTTATTCGAACAAGGCAACAGTTCCTGGTGAGGGCAGATCGCCACCCAAGATAGGGAATATTGGACATTTAACAAGCATATGGCATATCCAACAAAATCATTCAACAGGGATGTAAAAGTAGAAAGATTCCGGCATATCTGCAGGTTTTTATATCTTTGTCACCATATTTATGTTTAATTCTTTGTCTTTTAAGTTTAGTATCTATGCAATTGGTCAAAAAAAAAAGTTTAGTATCTATGAAATAAGTATTTACAAGTGAATGACACTATTCTTTTATGGATTGAAGCCCAGTCTTTCAGATGGTTGTTTGAGTGATTATAGCAGACTCTTACCATGACCACTTCTTGTCTTATGGTGTTAATTTTTTGTCTCTTTGATATGTGTGAAAAAATTAAAAACTAATGGACCAATATTATATAACATGAAATGGTTATAATATTATTAGATTTTAGTTATAATTTTAAAACTCATAATGCTTTAGTCAGTAAATTTTATGTAAATTATAAAATTAAAGGACCTGAATGGAAGTCTTAAAAAAAAAAAAACTATAGAGATTTAGGGTGAAAATCGTGTAAATTACAAAGACTAAAAATATAATTTAACCTTTTTTTTTTAAATTTAATATATACACGACGTGAAGGGATACGTGTAAACAAGCCGAGCCAAGCTGAATACCATTGTGCTTAAGCTTGGTTTGTTTTAAATTTTTAGAGCTTGAGCTTAAGCTTGGCTTGGTTTGGCTTGTTTCTTATACGAGCCGAGCTCGAACGAGCCAAGAAAAAAATCGAATCCGATACAAACTCGAACTGTATCGAGCTTATTTATATAATTTTATCTAAAATATTTTATTAGCTATTATTTTTAAAAAAATATTAATTTCTATCGAAAATTTTCTTCTTAAAAGCATTATAATATGTTAATTTAACTTAGAGTTAATATATATTTTTAATTAAATTAGCACTAATGAATTCCTTATAACTAGAGGTGTCAAATTGACCAGCCCGACCCGGTCCAGCCCATTTAAGTTGAACCCATCGTGCTTTCATGCCGTGCTCGGGCCGACTCATATAATTAAGGCCTAAGCCTGGCACGACCCATGGCCCGCGAGCCATTCGTGCTCGTGCCGTTCCTTAAACGGGCTGGCCTACAGACTTTTTTTTTTATTTTTATTTTTTATGGTGATAAAACTAATTTTATGATATTTTTTTTATTTATAATTAAATATTAACATTATTTTTCATGAAAATTGAATATTTTTGTTGAAAAGTTATCTTAAAATGGAAAAAATAATGTTAAAATAGTCGTGCCTAATTCGGGCCCATTTCGTGCCCGTGCTAATGCCGTGCTTGGCCCGTGTCGTGCTTGGCCCGTGTCGTGCTCAGGCCGGCCCGACCCATTTGACATCTCTACTTATAACACCATATAGATGAATATGGTTAATGGTTTCCTTCAAATACAACTATACCAAATAATTTTATCTAAACATTCATAATTATAACACTTGTAAAAATTTTCATTCAAAAAGAGATAATAAGGTAATAGAAGTCTTATAACCAAACAATATAAAAATAAAAAAAAATAATAAAAATAACAAGTCCTCATAAGCTATAAAAAATGAAGCATAAAACATATAAACTAAAAAATACGAGCTACTCATGAGTTTTCCGAGCTAAACATACTAAAGTTCAAATTTAGCTTGTTTCTTAAATGAGCAAGCCTCGGCTTGATTTGTTCTTTTAGAAGCCGAGTTTAAACGGTTCAGCCGAACTCGAGCTGTATCAAGCCGATTTATAGCCGTCCGACCCTGTTTTTCCTTTTCCCGAGATTCAGGCCTGAAACAGAAACAGGCGACCGTCCGACTCTCTGTTTTTCTTTTTTCTGGGATTCAGGCCTGAAACAGAAACAGGCGACAATGAAGAACATTTACTACGGAGACCGTGAAAATCACGCATATAAAGTCATCGAGCTCAACAAAGATGGCACCCATAAACTCACTACTTTCACTATCTACTACTCTACACGCGCAGGTACACCTTATTTCCCCTTTAGTTCTAATTCTCCTTTATTTGTTTGGCTCCTCAGAAATTGTGGGAAAATAATTATTATTTATTTTTTTGAAGTTTTAGTTATGATTAGGAAAATTTGGGTGAAAGTTTGATTAGCTGTCTTAGTGTACCACCGTACCGGTGAAATTAACCTATATCATTTTTATGTCATATTTTTTATTTTATTTATTCCTTTTGCAGATAAAGGTTTGCAAGAAGGTTGGCCGGCGGTGGAATCTGCTTTAAAAGAGCATGGTATTTCATGTGAACTGAATCTGGTATGTCTGTCATGTTAAATTAATGTTTTTTTTTTTGTTTTTTTTTTTTTTCAATTGAACACTCAATCTTATGTTGGATTTGTAAATATGAATTTGTGAAATCAACCACTACAACAATAAGGGTCAAAGGCAACCAATTATTTCCTGCATCTTAAGCTCCTTAATCAACCATTGTAGGTTGGTTTACTGCTTAGCCACTAAATATCCACTAATGTATGGATAGTTGCACAGATTGAGGTGGCTTAAGCTCAATACAAACTTATCCCAGAAATTGGTTGCTGCCTAATATGCTTGCTGACATTGATGTAGACAAGGGCATTAAGAACTAATGCTGCAGGCAGGTGCTTAACTAAGCAACCCTTTGCAGTTTAGTTTGTTAGTTGGTGGGTTTGATTATTCAATACTTCATTATGACAAACTCCTTATAAAACCAATGGGAAATCAGTCTATGGTATACTCACCAAATCAGAAGTAGTTTCTTAGTTTGCTCAAACTATAGTGATATAGTTTATTTTGGTGTTTCAATTGGTCACACTCTGCTACCATCACAAGCAACTAATATAATCTTCATTGATACCATAATAAACTAACAATACATTAGTGGCTTTCTCATATACTGTATTAAACTCACTAATGTCATGATTACAAATGGTTTGATAAAGTCCATTAAGTTCAACTACTAAGCAGTGTTACTTAAATTGCATTTAAATTATTATGCATTTTACAATTTAATATATATTTTGCTACGGGTGCTGGGTAGCTTCTTGGATGACTTATGATAAACCATGAAATGATCAATAAATTGATTAAACTGAAGCCAAACACAAATATAGAGAAATGAAGTCGTACATTAATAAGTGCCACAGGTGTTACAAGTGTTGCTGCTTCAGACTTTCAAAGCTTCAAGACAAATACATGATTCCTAAACCCTATAGAGGTTTTACTTAAACACCTCTTCAAAAACCCAAGTCCTAATTAATACATGATTGTCTACTAAAGTTCATTTCTGACCAACCTCCAAAATATTTACTAACATTCAAAAGAGTTGAACTTGTTATTCTATATGAGGCCAACAACCTAATATATATTAGCAAGTTTAACTGTCCAAAATACCAACCTAAAACTAATACAGCAGCAAATACATCCATAGTTCAACAACAAAAATCTCTGTGGCAGCAGCAATTCCATTTCATTTCCTAGTCTGCAAGTTTTCAGAAGCCATACCTGATAACTTGTCATGCTTCCTAGTTGCTTCATTCAGGGAGCATCCTGCATTCAACATTCCCCCATGTGTTGAAACCATACGATCAGGAGAAGGAGTTGAAGCATTGGCTGAATGAGTGGCTGAATCAGATGAGGCATTCCTAAGTCTTGGCAGGGCAGACAGGAAGGTTGAAGGCACATAATCAGGTGAATCTTGTGTCATTGTACCATTAGATAAGACTTTCACTATGGGAGGCAGATAGTCTTGTGTGCTTGGAAGTGACGCAGCTGCTGTCCTGAAGTAATTGTCAAGAGCACTTGACACTCGAGTCTCAAAGTGTATCTCCATGTTCTGCTGCTGACTCCGCAAATGCAAAATCTCCTCTTGGTGCATGCTTCGCACACGCTCCATCTCCCGACGATACTGATCCAGCATAATCCTTGCTCTATGAGTTTCCTCTTTTTGTTGTTCAGCTTCTCTAGCAGCTTCTTCAGATTGGTGCTTGTAGGCAGCCCCCAAAGCATGCAGCTCAGCCAAGAGACCTCGCCTATCAGCCATGAGTTCAGGTATGTCTGAAGGAGTTACCCCAATCCCATAACCCTTAACTCGGTTACCCTGCTCTGGGTCAAGCACAGCTGCAAATACCTCACTGCAAACCTAGGGTGTCAGTTCGACACTATTCGGCAACTTTTGGTATGCACGAATCCTATTATCTAACTCAACCTGCACATAAAATTCAGTAAACATACGTTTATTATAAGTGAAATGAATTATTTTCATCTCCATGTATCCTTAGACAGCTGTACATGAGACTCCATTAATCTGCCAATTATAAATACCCTCCATGGCATTGTAAATTTAAAGTTAATTAAGCAATTAAAACTCACCATGATTCTTCCAGAGATTGCATCAACAGGCTCCCCATTTGGCTTACGATGTGTCAGCTTAAAAAATTCAATTCTATCAGGCTCAACACCCCCATGCTCTTGTGCCTGCCAATTAGATAACAGTAGGTGTGAAATATGGTTAATATCATTCCAGAACATGTGCTATTACACTATTTCAAATGCCAAATCAGATTGTTGGAACTTACATATTCATCAAGCACTTGTGCATATGATATAGTCCCTGTACTATGCCCCATAGTTTGTTTGCCACGATTGATAATGTTAATGGCACGTCGACGCTGCATGAACACAAAACCAGTTCCCTTTTTTCAAACTAAAACAATACATTATGTAAATTATGCTGCCACTTCAATTTAATTGTAAAACAATACCTTCCCCTTATCTGAATCCCAATGAGCAACCAGTAGGGACCATTGGCGAGGGCAGACATGCTGGTCACCACATAGAAATCTGGCTTCAGTGTTTTCATTGGGGTAGTACCAATCCTTACGCAGAATACACTTGTGATGCTTCCAGCGTTCATTCAGCTTCGTCTCCACCACGTAACGAATTTTGTATGCCAAAGTCTTTGTCCTGCTATCACTCCAATCAATTGTTCCCTATAATTGCAACAATTAATGTTTTAGAAAGTATCAAATACCAATAAACTGGGTAAATAGCAATGTAAAATTAAATGTGGAGATTGCAAACCTCAATCTTTGTCCAAGCTGTGTTTAGCACACGGCCACGAAATTGTCTCCAATCCACCACATTGATTGGGAAAAGTTTGCTATCAATGGCCAATTGGCCAATGTAGCGAGAAAACCGTGCTACTGTCCTTGCAGGTGCAACTGCTTGCCCAAATGAGTTGAACCTCATGATCTCACGTCTCTCTATAGCCCAGTTTGGGTGGTTGCGTCCACGACGTTGCCTTATGTCTGCAATCGAAACAGGAGCAGGAGCTTCAGCATTCTCATGAGCTTGAAGAACATCAAGTGCAGCCTCCATGGCATAGGCAACCTCCATGGCATTTACATTAAGTGGGCAATTAGCATTTTCTCTTGCTTGAAGAACATCGAATGTTGCCTGCAGTTCAGCATGGTTTCCCATGTCTTGGGTCTCAGAGGCAGATTCCATAATATCCACTCCCTCATGTTGAGTCTCCATTCCTACCACATCTTCAGTTCCCTCTGCCTGAAGGTCAGTCACCATTTACTTGTCCCTGCTTATTTGACCAACAAAGAGAGGTACATGACTTGCATACTTTGTTTATAATGATCAGAAGCACTAAGATCATGTAAAAAACATCATTATATGTGTAAACATGTACCTTGTTCCAGCCATTTTCACCAAATGCATCCAATGTCACACAACTCACCTGCACAAATTGTTAAGGTAAAATTTATCAGTGCACGCTTTGCTTTTTTAGTTTTATTCATAAATAAGTAATGAATCAGAGCACAGTAATGTATTAATTACACTATTACTATATGAGCTACAGTGAAAATGAATATTTAAATAATTTTCATAGATATAGTATGTTATTTGCTGCTAAATACCATATCCTCCTTGCAGCTCCCTCAAAAAGCATGTGGATTAGATCCCTCAAAAAGTATGTGGATTATAAAGGTATATTCAAATAAACAACATAAATTAATAAGACTTTAAGGACATAAGTAGTCTACAAGCATAACAGTCCACATATAACTTAATTTTTTTACCAATATAAAGAACTTTCCTCCTAGCAAAGTTGATTTTTTTTACCAATATATGATTCTCTTCCAATGGAAGGCTATAAGCATAACAGTCCACATATAACACACTTCTTGTCTCATTAAAAAATAAACATACAGTAAAATGGCTAAAATAAAAACATGCAATGTCATAGTGTTTGTGCATCTGACAAATTTTTCCCTCTTACCAACATTCACATGTGAATCTATGGGGTTGCAGGACTTAAAAAAATAGAGTTTATGCATTTTGGAACTATCAATCTACAATGTTTTGAGAAGTGGTGTGAGGGTACATGTTGACTAAAACTTTGTCTTCGTTTGAAACCTGTTTGTGCTTTATCAAACATTCATGCAGGTTTTTAATTCATTGAAGCTAATCAAATAATAACACACAGGCTTGCAAAAATCAAACACACGCGCACACTAAATAAGCATAAACATTCATAATAGTCCACAATGGTTTGGTTTACTTGAGATAAAAGGCTGACTGAACTATCCATTTCACTTTCACTTTCCCTATTGAAGTTTCTCTTTTCTACTGTGGAGTAGAAAGTAAGAAGCTTTTGATTTTATCCCACCAGCATGTCTGGGGTTTTATATTCTTTAGTCTATATCACTGCTCTTATCACTTTGGGAAATGTTCCATCAAAACTACAATCTCATTAGAAGGTTCAAGTACACTTTGTTGTATATAACAAATACTTTATTCCCATCAGAAAAAAGTTTTGGCCCTTTTGGGGGTAAAAATAGGCGCCAATCATTCAGCTGAGCAATTCATTCCTATTGTTTCAACTTTATGTGTGAGGAAAACAAGCGGGAAATTAAAATATATTCCCTCCAACCATTCTGAGTTGCCTCCTTTAGTTTCATCCCTCAAACAGTAATGGATATTTTTGCAATCGCTGTATTCCAATGTTTGGGGTTAGATTAAAATATGCTTACTATATTCCAATGTCTGGGGTTGGATGAAAGAAGAGGATGGGTTGTTGTGCGGCATGTAGGTATGGCTTGTCCTACATGGTTCTAAATAAAACATAATACATATACTGCTTATGCATTATTAATAATACATCTAAATAAAACCAATCATTGCTACTAATATGGTCATAAGTAGCAAACATATATTACATACATGGATATATGCATGATAGAGGTAACACGTACAGTCAAGTTAGCAACTTTTTTGGGCAGTGGCGAACTTCATGCTCTTGAGCTATTTTCCTGACTCCAATCCATAGGTCTCTCTCAGATATTCTTCGTAATCACTGTCAGTATCATCTTTGGTTCCTGGCCGAGTCATCCTCGCCCTGTTTGCTCTTTTCTTCAGTCGAACCTTACGAGGTGCAGGATTTGGATTAATAGCTCCATCTTCATGTTGCTTGTGCTTCCTAATATGCAGTACGACAATCTCATTTAAGCTGTGAGTGAGCTGTTAATTCCTTTTGACAGCAAGTGAAGACAACAAAAAAGAATGGAGCAAATCTTTAATTAAGTTTCCACTTAATTGATCAATTAATAAACAAACATCCCCATGTGATAAAACATCCAAAATCATTTAAAACAACTCTTGGATCTTAAAGATCACTTTTTAAAACATATTAAAAGTTTGTCAGAAAGTGGAATCATCACTGAAAGTCCGGTCTTCAATTCAGAGAACCGGTCCTCAAGCCCAGATATACAGAGCCACATTTACTGGAGGACCGGTCTTCAAGGGAAAGGACCGGTCCTCAAGCCCATAAAATCAGAGCCACGCTTACTGGAAATCCGGTTCTCAAGGGAGAGAACCGGTCCTCAAGCCCAGAAATTCAGAGTAACACTTACTGGAGGTCCAGTCCTCAAGGGAGAGGACCAGTCCTCTAGCCCAGAAATTCAGCGCCACGCTTACTGGAGGATCGGTCCTCAAGGGAGAGAACCGATCCTCTAGCCCAGAAATTCAGAGCAATACTTACTGGAGATCCGGTCCTCAAAGAAGAGGACCGGTCCTCAAGCCCAGAAATTCAGAGCCACACTTACTGGAGGTCCGGTCCTCAATGGAGAGGACCGGTCTTCTAGCCCAGAAATTCTGAGCCACACTTACCGCAGGACCAGTTCTCAAGCCGAGAAATTTCAAAGCGACTTACTGGAGGTCTGGTCGTCACATGGTGAGGTCCAGTCCTCAAGCCTTAAAAACAAACACGAGTACACTTACAAAGTTACACTTACAAATCTCCCCCTTCCACATTTCCTAGACAAAACCTCTTATAGACAAAGATACAAGACACAATTTAAGGACATAAACCTATACTAAGTCTTGCACCTACAAACAATAGAAATGACAAACAAACACAACCTGTGGAAAGCAAGGGAAATAAATGGAAAGCAAGATAGAAAAGATTCAATGTGAATTAAGAATTGAAGCACAACAAAATATGACAACCATTGAATCAGTTCAAAAAGATCCCAAAGTTATTGGGACAGAACCTGAAGGGGAAAAATTTGAAATAATCGACCGTTGAACTTGAGCATCCACTAACTGATCTCTCTCTTCTGGGTAAGACCTGAAACCAAAGAATAGATCAACTCTAAACAATTAGTTGAAACTTATATCTAAGTACCTAGTTTAACAAACCATTTAAGTTGATTTGTTAACAGTTATTAAGAAACCATACCTCAGCCTAAGTAAGAATCTCTGAATCGTTACTATCCTTGCAACGACTGGTGATGGTTGGAAGTGGAAAACGGTATTCAGACTAACACAGGGCTTCGTTGGTGTCTGGGTTGCTGTCGACCCATATCTACTTTATGTGCAAGTTGGTTCCCAAACTATAGTTGCTGTCTGGGTTTACATACTAACCATTCTAAAACAATAGAATGCAAGTTAATGGGGTTGTCAGAAAGTTGTTCACAACCATTACATAAAGTTGACTAATAGTTTGGATAAGTAACTGACCTTGTCTTTAGTTGCAAATTTACTAAAGTGACCCAGGTACTAACTTGCATCAACCAAAGCTTAGTGGCAACCTCATGGTCAAGTATTCTACAGTACAAGTTGACCAATTTTGGTGGTAATTGAAACTATCCAAATTATTGGTAAATATAATCAGTGGGCATTGCCCTTTATTGTTGTAGTGAACTCTGTATCTTGACCAGTGGTTTATTTCAATTCAAATTATATATATATATATATGTTAAAGTATTGTATTCCTAATTGTGGTCAGGTTAAAGGTTTCATGACAGTATCATCAAACAAAACGACTAAACCCTCTCAAAAGTCTAGGCATCTTCTTAAACTCTTGTCTGTAGGTTTTCCTCCACATCGGGTACGTTCAAATGACAGATCTTTTTTTATCCGTTGTGTATGAGCTATGAGCATTCGATCTACAAGTTAAAATAATCGATTTGAACTACTTTCTAAGGTTGTTATTTGGATGTAAGTCTCCAAATAGGATTGGTTGCAGGATAAATATTTTTTTTTGGCCAAGTTGCAGGATAAATATTAATCACATATATATGCATTTGATTTTATGTTAGAATATATATATATATATATATATATACAGAAATGATCACTCGCTTACCATAGAGCGAGAAATTCCCGCTCACCTAACCACCTGCTCACAAGAGATGGGGGAATTCAATGATCGTGACGGTCCCATATATATACATCTTAATGAAAATCAGGCTCAATTTTGTCTGCCTTTAATTAAGTCTAATTTACTTGAAAACTCTAATTTATTATGTCTTTTTTCACGGATTTGATTTTTTATTT